>PVKA01000297.1:142412-223768 GCA_004027165.1 Ctenomys sociabilis | reverse complement strand
AGAAAAATAGTACTTCCTATTTCTCCAGCAGGTATTGCTAACAGAAAACTTAGAAAATGTGGATAATGAGAAAGAAGGAAAGCCTTGCAATTTCACCGTCCAGAAAGAACTCACTCTTACTTCACATTTTCCCATCACAGTGTGTGGGTGCTGGAGAAATGATGCATTCCTCCATGTACATCACTAATATATGTGCCCCTTCTTTGTCTGGGCCCTGTGGTATCCTGACTTTACTCAAAAGCAAGAAATTCCTTGCAGCCTGAAATCTGCTGGGGGAAGACTAACAACCTGTGTAAAATATTATGACAGGGGCAGCAGAACAGTATTTGGAGGTGCAAAGGCAAGAACATCAAAGTTCATCTTGTAATTGTACGCCTGGTAGGACTGCTGGTGGAAAGAGAGATAGTCTAGTGCCCCCAAAAAACTGTAATGTGTATAGCACGTATTTCTACAACAAAGATACAGAGAAAATTTAATATGATGAGCTTTTTCTCTTAGCATATACTATGTAAAACTTTATACTCATCCTACAACAATTTTTTTCATTAGCCAATTAGTAGTATACTGGACAAGTGTAGCAATATTGGTTAGGTGTGTTAGTGTATGCCAACATTTGGAAAGCTGAGGCCGGAGGATCGCTGTGAGTTTGAGGCCAGCCTGGGCTGCAAAGTGAAATCAAGGCCAGCCTGGTGGGCTGGATCGTCTGTCTTTTCTTTCCACCAGGAATCCTACCAACAACACAAGTACAAAATGCGTTCAATATTCTTGCCTCTGTGCCCCTACCCCAGAACATTCTGTCTCAAAAAGAAAAAAAAAAAAGTGTAACATTATTTCTTAAACAGGTGCCTTGCCTATATTTTGATATATCCATTTTCTAAAAACTACCTATGGTAAACTTACTATTGCTGAAATTTAAAAAGATTAAAAGTAAGCTACAAAAGGAGATGTCTGGCTTTTCAGCAAAGCACATGAAGGGGGAAAAGTGTGAGAGATTGCAACTGACTAAATATTAGCCTGCACGCACAGTGAGGTGGCAGCCACAGTGGTAAATGCAGACTTGGATAGCTCAGACATAGCTTGACATCTGGAACAGATGCAATCACGCAGATTGGCTCTAAACCACTGGAACACTGCTTTGCTCTGCCAACAGATGTTAAGAGAGGCCTTGGAAACTCCCTGGCTTGCTTACTTCTCTAGCTTCTTGTCCGTTACCATCGAGGCTTCCAAAATACTGTGCTGCATCCTGTTATGTGAACTGTCACAACATCTCACCTCCCTTGGCTTTCTTCACAAGGGCTTTTTGAGAGGAATTCCCAGCCTACTCCCTGGTTTGAGTCTAGCCCACCCAGTCCAACAGTAGGGCCCAACACCTATTTTTTTAAATAAAGACTTACTGGAATTTAGCTGTGTCCACTCAATGACATTTTGCCTATGGTTGTTCTGATGCTACAGCAACAGAATGGAGTAATTGACAGCCACTGTGTGGGCCATAAGTTCCAAACACCCTGTAAAGACAAAATGTTGGCTTCTGATCTCATCTGTAGTCTTTTTTCTAGACATTCTTCTATTCCTCCCATTTTTGAGGCCCTGCATTGTATTTTAATTATTTCATGATTATCTCTTTCCTATTGATCTGTAAGTGACATGGGGACAGAAGTCTCACCTTGTTTTTTTTTTATTTTTAGGGGGAACAAATGGGATCCACCTCTTTAAATCCCCAGCCACACTCCATCCCAATTCTCTTATAATGAAGGGCAAACCTGAAGCATCAGAGAAGCCAGCAATTCTCTGACAGTCCAGGGAGACTGGGAAATACAACCTAGCAAGGAAGAACTGAAAAGGCTCCCCTATTAGAGGGTCTCCTAATGACTCACGTTGGGTATGTGAGATGAAGCTGAATCCTTCATTCAGACCCAGCAGTGTAGTTCTGGCAAGAAATACTCATGCTGCTAGATGAGTTGACTTCAGATAATTTCAGGGAACATGTACCTGAGCCCAGAGTTAAGACCCCCTACACTGAATCATCCTCCTGCCTCTGAGAAAGTGGGCATAAAGGCATGTTATATACTGTAAAAGAACACATGACACTCTGGAAGAGCTTGGTCTTCTGGAGAGAAAAAGGTGCTGATGAGCAAGGATCATGTCATAAGAATCCAAAGAGAGGTGTAAGGAAGGGAGATAGCTTTACCAAAGGGCCCCGCAGGGATGCTGAGGCAGTGGGCAACAACTTCCCATTTCTCTTCCCCACTGTGGCTTCGGAGCTATCCTTGGTACCTGTACAGAAGGAGCCCTTTGAATGCATCTTGGCAGCCAGGAGTCTGTATCTCTGCAGGGTTGAAAGCTTGTTACTCTTGCTCCTGTTTCTCAGTTTACACCCATCACCTTGTGAGGGATGATGGGACAGAAGCAGACTCCATAATCTTAGACCCTCTTCTTTGGGGGCAGCAAGGTCTGCTTTTCTGTTTCCTCTCTTTCACCTCATCCTTGGGGTCAGTGGACTGAGTGACTTATTCAAAGTTCATATTTGTGTTCCCAGAATTCAATACACACCTGCCTGCCACACAGTAAGCTTTTGAGGAAGTCTAACTCAATCACCAGTTCCCTTTGTCTTCCTTGGGCAGATGTTAGCACGAAGGGGGAAATACTTGGGAATAAGAGAGTACCCTTTTCAAACATTGAAAACCTGTTGTCTTTATCCATTTTCTGATATGGATATAACAGAAGGACATGTTATGACAGAATAGCACAGACTGGGAAACTGCTAAAAAATAAAAAAGAAATGTGATTCTCATGGTTCTGGAGGCTGAGAAGTGCAAGCCCAGAGGGCCACGTCTCCTGAGGGCGTTGCACTGCACTATCACATGGAGAGGGTCACATGTGAGAGAACACGCATGAGAGATCAAGGGAGGCAGACTCTGTTTTATAACAAACCCAATCTTGACCTACCAACCCACTCCCGCAGCATCAGCACTAATTCTCTCCGAAGAACAAAGTCCTCACAGCGTACTCTCCTATGGGCTCCACCTTCCACCACTATTGTAACCACAGTAAAATTTCAACATGAGTTTTGGCAAGAGCACACATTCACAACACAGCAGCTCACTTGTCAAAAGTGATTTTTTTTTTATTCTTTGAGATTTAAGAAGACAAAGAGCTAATGAGGGGAGAGGTTTCTGCTCAGTGAAAAAGATAAAACTTGAGGGCAAACTTGAAGGACAGACATCACACTGCTGCAGAGTGTCAGGCAGAAACCAGCTGGAAGGGTTTGCTCTGAAGAGAAACTTGACCTGGATGCCCCATGTCCCTCCTAACTATAACATTCTTTTTTTTTTTTTTTTTTGCGGAACCAGGGATTGAACTCAGGCCCTTGCGCTTGTCAGGGAAGTGCTTATTCCACTGAGCCATCTCCCTGGCCCCCTAACTATAACATTCTAATTCTCAACTAAAGGCACACTTATTGGCAGGGAAATAATATTTACATAATCACTCTGCTTAAACAATGAAACTCATTGCTTTAGTTTGAGTATTGTAACAAAGTTTAATGATATTGGTTTCATGGATAATGTTCTGACCTCCAACCTTCAAACAGTAATATAATCAGTAGAAAATCTATTCCTGTGACCACAAATTTCATGATTCATATTTTCTTTAGGATGTATGTCACACTGAATCAGTCACAAAAATTAGTATGTCTTTAAACACTAAGCCAAAACCAGAAAGGCACTTGATAATGCATGTTAGGTGAAACATTATTTTTAAAACAATTTAGAGAAACTGTTCAAAGGAAATAACTGGGATGGGGAAAAAAGAGACAAGAAGAAAGAGGGACAAAGATGTGTATATATACACAAGATAGCTAAGATAATTACACTACTCATTTCTATTGGTTCATTCAAAGGAACAGTTAGTGCTTATATTGTTTGATCAATTTTGCATGCCTGTATCTATCTGGTAATCTGAGCAACTACTTTGAAGATAACAATATATGATGTAATAACCACCATTAATTCCCATCATCTTGTTTTGAAATTCTGAGTCTTTTTTTTTCCTTTTCTCTTTAAAAAAAATAGTAGTCTTTGGCCAAATGCTATGAAAGTAATTTCAAGGAAAATCTCAACCCACTGAATGCGAAAACCCAGTTTATTCTAAAATGTTAAGTGAGACTACAATTTCTAAAGCATTTATCTAATTCTTTTCTTTGAAATGGGGCAAAGACCACTTCTTAAATAACTTGTCATAATAATAGTGATTATGATTATTTTTAATGAATGTATACCACACATTATGGTTTGGATATGTGTCCTCCACAGAGCCCTATGGTGAGGCTCTTTCCCTATGCTGGTGTCACTGGGAGGTGCTGTGGAGGTGGGGCCTGTAGGGGGCCCTGTCTTAGTGGGTGTGCCCTTGAAAGGGATTGGGCCCTTGGTCTCTTCCGCGTGCTTAATTGCATGATGAAGTGGAAGATGGAGTGCATGGTATACTCCTCCACATACTCCCACCATAGGGCTGGCCAGATAGTTCAGTGGACTAAAGGCACAATGACTGGGGTTCAATTCCCAGCATGCTGTGCCAGCCCTGCCCCTGGGGCACACTGAGACGGTGATTGAGACTGGGCATTCTGGTGCACACCTGTAATCCCATTGCTTGGGAAGCTGAAACAGGTGGATCACTATGAGTTTGATCTGTGTAGTAAGATCCTGTAGACCCTGTACTAAATTCACACACTCCCATTGTGATGTGCTCAACTCACTGGGATCCCACAGTGGGGCCACTGGTTCTATATTGGAATTCCTAAAACCATGAGACAAAAAAAAGCCTAAGTTAATTATTTTAGGTGTCTTCGTTGTAGTGATGAGAAATGGTCAAATATGTCCACTGTTTACATTTTTATAACATGTTAGCATACAGTGCATGTTTTAATTCTCCCAATTAATCTGGGAGGGAGCTAAGGTGATCGAGTCTGCCAGCGGCATGATCTGCTCCCACCTAGGCTCACCCTAGCAGCTCAGCAGCCAGCTAATTTCCTAGCCCCTTTACAGCAAAGCACTTGGCTCTGCCATTGTGACCAGCACAGGAGGGAGGGGGCACTTTCTGCACCAGGTCACACTCTCCTGTTTCTTGTCTTTCCCTACCCACTAGAATGAAGAGAAAATACTTGCTCTGGTGATCCACAAAGGTTATGAACATATCCAGGGAGACATTTATTTTTCATGGTTCTTCCTCTTTAAAGTCCTTTCCCAAAGACAGTAGGAGAAAGCAGACCATAAGTCTTTAATTTACAAAAAAAGAAAATAAACATATTGAAACAAGCAGATGTTATTTTACCCATATGTTAATTTATTAATTAAAAACCACATTTATTATTTCCACTGTCAGATACTGAGATAAGCACTGAAAATTTTGAAATAAGTTTGACATATAGTCTGTGTCCCTGAAGAATGTTTAGTAAGTTCATGAACTATGCTATTTGCTGTTGTTCTATAATGGAAGTCTTTGAGCCAGGTCTTTAAAGGGTAAATAAGAAAATAAAAGGCTATCTCAAGACAGATGGAAGAAGGGACATAGGTATCCTTCAGATTTAACTTTGTACCCAATATATGTCAAAACAGAACACATAGCATGTATGTTATGTTCATCTGTTTAAATACAGGTAATATATGTAGCTTCACTGTAACATTTCTTGAGAGAAATGGGTTATGGGTATGAGGGTTCAATAGCAATCTGTTTTCTCACTCATTCCATCTCCTATTCTATCCCACTATTCCTAAAATTCCTTTATACTTCAAAAATGCATATAACATATACATATATACATACATATGTACATACATACATACATACATACATTGGGGGCTGGGGAGATAACACAGTAGAATCTGTGCTTGCCTGGCAAGGGCCTTAGTTCAATCCCCAGTTCCACACAAAAAGAAAACCCAAAAACATATTCATTGAATTTTTCTGAGGGGGGACTACCCGCTCAGGGCCCTCTTCCTTTCCCTTTCTCAGACAGAAGCTTTCTTTCCCTCAATAAATATATTCTGCTCATAAAAAAAATGCAACATCCACTCAAAGGGCCTTTTTGCACAAATTAGTTATAATTAATTTCTAAAGGTCACAGTCAAGTCCAAGAAAAAAAATTCTGTTTTTTGTGCATGTGTGCCAAGGATTGAACTCAGGACCTTGCACTTGCCAAGGAGGCATTTATGCCAGTGAACTACCTCTCTCCAGCTTAAAAAAATTTATAATAGAAATAAAATAAAATAATTTAAAAATCATAACAACATTTTAATGAATGCAATTATTAGAGCAATATTTTTTATAAAAACTGAGATATCTCAGAAGGCTTCTGCATGCAAAAGCCATGACTACCTACACAGTCAGGAAACACATTCGGGCATTCACACACCTTGACGTTAAATGCACATTGACATTACTTAAATGCTTAGCACTTCACATGCTCCCTCTCCAACTCAAAATAACTGCATTCATTAAAATGTTGCAATGATTTTTAAATCATTTTATTTTATTTCTATTGTAAATTTTTTCAGGTTGGCGAGGTAGTTCACTGGCATAAGTTCATGCCTGGTACATGCAAGGTCATGAGTTCAATCCCCAGCTCCACCAAAAAAAAAAAAAGAATTTTTTCTTGTACTTCATTGTGACCTTCAAAAAACATTGCACTTAATCTGATATTAAAAGAGCAGTGCTTCAAACTCTTCAGAAACATTTTAACTATTTCTGATCAAATGGATATTGAATTAAGTCACATTCTATAAAATATATTAACTTTCAGCCCAGTTGATTGTTCTAACCATGTACCAAATACATTTTAGTAAGGGGGAAATTTTTAAAGCTCTACTTAAAAGTCACATGTATGTATAGATATAATTATGTAGGGATACTATGTATATACATATATGTACATACATATATATATGTATATATAATTTGTTGATACATATACTACATAAATTATACTTATGGCTTAGGAAAAATAAAAATTGAACCAAATAGCAAAACCCTTTCAATATATATTCCTAAAGTTAGCCAAAGCACTTTGCTATTTGCCCCATTCTGAAAACACCTTCATAATGCTCTATAGGAAATACAATATAGATCTGGGATGAAAGGAGCACAGAAGATAGTTCTTTAAGACTTGGTGGTCTTTTTTGCAACCTCCACAGGGCCCAGGGAGCAACCACACTGGTTAGGAGGCTTTTCCAATTACCTACGCAGAATCTCATAGTAGCCTGAGTCCAAGTTAAAACGATAAATAAGGAAGAGCTTTGATTCTACACATTCTGGTAGATGTGGTAGGATTTGTTGACATGCTAAAAATAAGATGTGATGAAAAGGGGGTCATTAAATTTGGGGGGTTCAACCAACAGTAAAAGCAAAGTGTCACAAGATGGGGACAACAGGAGACTGTTTTGGGATGTGTTACAAGTTACTTGCCTATATGCTGTGTAGACAAAGCAGCTGCTCCTCCAAGTCTAGAGCTCAGAGAAGATCTAGCTAGATCAAAACTTGGAATGTTCAGACGCAGAGAGAATTCCTGGAGCAAGTCTAAATGGGAGGACAGTACAGAAGCCTGGGAGCTCCACTCTTCCAGGCAACACAAGAAGCCATGGAGACAGAGAAGAAATGGCCAGGAAGCTACAAAGAGAAGCAGGGAGGGTGGGAGGGGGCACTTGGCAGCCTAGCTGAGGAGGTGGACAAAGCAGGGGCAGAGGGGAGGGATTTCCACACATGAAAAAGACAGATCAGCCAAGACCTTATGGGCTTCTGTACTAATGTTCAAAATGAAGACAGTATTTGCAAGAATCCCTCTCCCCAGAAAGTGGGGAGAGGTGCAATACATGCATCTTCAAGTTGGTCCTTGGGCAAAACAAAAGCTCAGAGGTACTGCTAAGGCTAAACCTCCAACTTTAGGCCTCATGCTCCAGGTCTTTTTGTTGTTCTTGCTGTTGAGGACATCAAAAACCTTTCAAGAGTCATGAAAGCTGAATAGGCAAGCCAGGAAGAGAAAAGGTGTCCCTTTAGGCCAGTTTTGGCAAATCTATAGCATGCAGTGGACTGTATCACTGAAAGCTGTATAAGGTTGACCATCACTGCTGTAGGATATGCTGTAGGATATAGTGAGAGGACCAAAGCCACTAGCACCAGCCCCCATGAGAAATGCTGCTTTCATTCTTCTCAACACACACACACACACACACACACACACACACAGCATTTTTGTCAAGACTCATAATCATATTATCTATCCACAAAGATTACTGATATCTCCATTATGAGCAGGGTTCCCCATTATTTGTCCTGCAGTTTCCCTGCTTCCTTCCCTCTAAGCAATCAGATAATGAATCTGGAATCTGGGGAGTTCAACAGTCCTTTCTCCCCAGAAGCCTCTTTAACCATTTGTAAATTAATGCAACATGGGTTAGGGACGCTTGCCTGCTTTATCTCTCACCAGCATTGCTTCTCCAGTGCAAGTCACATGCTAAGGTTTCAAGGGTCCCTAACTCTGTGAGATAACAACACTTTACCCCTACCTACTGCGACATCCTAGTAGCAAAATCTGCAACTGCCTACAGACTCCAAGAAACAACACTGGAAATAGAATGAAAGAATCTTGTAGGGTACGATGAATTTAAGATACAGTTTTAGATAATGGCAACTTCTAAATAACACATAAACAGGACTAAATTCTACATCCAAAGAAATTTAAAAACAAAATTAATATTTTACAGCAACTAACATTTTCTATGCAACATCAGCAAAGCCAAGGCAAGTGACCACCAGTTACTAATTTCTTATGAACACAAAGTCCGCTGTATTTCTAGAAAGGATGGTTAGTGATTGTCAATTTTTTTGTGTAATTTCTCAAAAACATAACTAATAAGTTAGCCACAGGGCAAGAATAGGAGTGGATATATGAATTCAAACTGTGTTGTCTTACAATGCCAAAGTAATAGTTTCATGCAATATCTTACGTTATAAATGAAATGGACATTATTCTCCGTAAAAATAGATAACGAATTTTGTATACATGATAGCTACCGTGCACATTAAAAATAGAAATTGTGTGTTTTAAATCTCAAGAAGTGATTGTACAAGATGATCCATCAGATTTACCAACTGGCCCATGAGTCTCTTTATTTGTTTCTAGTATGAACTGAATCTTCAAAGGATAAAATGGTTCTCCCCAGACTTTTTTACCAACAGCCATTGACTGAGAGTGTTTAGGATTTATAGTTTTCTTAGAAAGATTGCTGGACAGAAAAAGTTCAAGAAATCATTGCTAGATGAAAGGATATATATCACTACAAAGTGATTAAAGTCACAATTTGTCTGACAAATCCTATGTTCTTGTATGACCTGTGGTGTCCAACAGGTTTTGGGATGATGATGTATCATCTGATTTAGCGATTACTGCATTACAACAGCTGAGAGCACTTAGTAGCTCAAAAGCCCAGCACTGTTATGCCTCAATTATCTACAACTTTAATTATAAGTGGTTAGCATCAGTTTTAATATTGACTTTGTATCATCTTGACAAAAAATTTAAATGTGTGCACATGTATGTAAAATATTTTATCATGATACAAAACACTACATAAAGTATACCAATAACTGAATTTTACAAATAAATCTTAAACCACTGGGGATTAAAATATTAAGCAGAAAAAAAGAGGGAGAAGACATTAACCAAGGGAATTTTATTATGGCACAGCAATATTTCCTATCAAAATTTCAGAGCTCTTTCCACAAGGATGTTAGAAGTACCTGTGTCATGCTAGTAATCTTCATCGGTGAGGAACCCTTGCCCCTAGAGATTAAAACCATAGATGTTTCAGCTGCACCTTCTATAGTACCCTAAAATGTGCTATTTTTATGCTTCGCTTTAAGACTGGGTGTCTGTAGACCCCTGGTTAAGTGAAGCTGAAGGACATAGTTTTCAACTCTGCTTCAGAAATCTCTAAGCGCTGTTTAAGCCAGACCCATAGTCGATGGGGTTCTTGACACATCTGATTTCGATGCAGTGAGATTTTGATCTTTATACATCAACTCTATAAGGCTTTTGAATAAACTTGTTTCTTTCATTCGCCTCCCTCATTTTCTCCCTGCAGCCACCACTAGTAAATCCTGGCCATACCTCTAGGAATTCCTAGAGGGAACATCCAGAGGGAAAAGTTCCCTTTCCTCACTGGAGAAACTGATTCCTATTTCCTTTTGCAACTGGGATCCACGTGACAGTTTCCTTCTGGTTCCTACTGTCACATCTTCCCAGGGAAGCCAGGGCTGCTAGGTCCCAAGTGTAGCGTAATCCTGGGTGACCCCAGAAATATGTTCAAGTGAGGCTTCCTTTGACTAGGAGACTCAGGGTTCCTCTTTTCCCTGGCACCTCCGAGGTCCTCTCTCCCCAGAGTGGCCCTCTGCCTGGGCCCTCGCACTCACCAGAAGAAGGTTGTGAGCCACCAGGTACCCGAGCCGCGGGCTGCCCCGGATTCCCGGGGCCAGGCGCCCAGTGGCATAGCCATGCCAGGCCACCACGTAGGGGTTGTCGATGGTGATCCAGTATTTGACTTGGCTGCCAAAGTGGCGGAAGCAGAGCTCAGCAAAATCCCTGAAGTGGTCGGCCAGGGTACGGTTAGCCCAGCCGCCGTAGATGTCCTGCAGGCGCTGGGGCAAGTCCCAGTGGTACAGGGTGACCACGGGCTGCACGCCCAGCTCCCGCAGCCGCTCCAGCAGGCGCCGGTAGTAACGCAGGCCCTCGCGGTTGGGGGCGCCCGCACTGCCATTGGGGAATACGCGCGCCCAAGAGATGGAGAAGCGATAGTGGGTGACCCCAAGCTCGCGCAGGCCCTCGGTGTCGCGGAACACGTTGTTGTAGCCGTCGCTGGCCACGTCTCCAGTGGTAGGGAGCAAAGGTGATGGGGCTCCCGACGGCTGGCCGGCCCCGCTGGGGTCGCCGGCGGCCGCGGGGGTTCCATGAGTGAATGTGTCCCAGATGGACGCGCCCTTGCCGTGCTGCCGCCAGCCCCCCTCGGTCTGGTAGGCGGCGCTGCCCACCGCCCAGAGGAAGCCGTCGGGGAAAGTGTCGTGGAGGAGGCCCGCGGCCTCGGGCACCGGGGGGCGCGCGAAGCGGGCCCAGGTCTGTGCGCCGTCGCCGGGCTCCGCGCGCAGGCAGCGGCCGCACAGAGCCGGCAGCAGGAGCAGCGGGAGCAGCGGTGACTGCCGCGGGCGGCGCGGAGGGGCGCGGGCGGGCATGCTGCGCGGAGCGGGAGCCAGCCGGCCCCGCCGCGCCCCTTTATGCCTGCGCCACCGCCGCCCGCCCCAGCCGGCGCGCCCACCCCCGCTCCCGGCCGCTGGCAATAATTACCTCGGTACACAGGCGCCTCCCTCCGCGCCGCGCTAGGGGCGGGGGCGCGAAGGGCTCTGGGTGCCCCGGGAGGAGGCGCGGAGACGTCGGGGAAAGGGCACCTGCTCCTCCGCGCTCGCGGGAGCTGCGCAGGGCACTTTCGCGACGCTCGGAGTCTCCGCGCTGCCTTCTCTCTGCCATTCTCGAGTCTTCCCAAGTGAAGCCCTGTGGATGGGGCTCCTCGAAGACGGGAGGCAGTGACCTTACTTTCCGAAAACTGGCGCGGCCAGGAAGCACCTGCTTCTCCTTACTCCCTGTCTGAGGCCTGGAAAGCTTCAGTTGATGTTTCTAGGGCTGACGAGGGATGGTTGAAATGGTGGACGGAAGGCCAGGTGGGGAGAGCCACCTTGGAACTGTGCTGCGTGCTAGAGAGGTTCTGTGCGCATTTCCCCCATATAGTCCGTGCTTTGGGGGCTCAGCACCCCACCAGCTCTGGAGAGGAATGCCAGGTCCTCAGCCCCGTCTGTGGAGAAGAAAACAGACATTGGTCTGTCTGTCTGTCTCTGACTTCCTCTCTTCCCTGCTATGTGTGTGTGTCTGTTTTTCTGTCTATCGCTCTGTCTCTGCCTCTCTCTCTGTCTGTCTCTATCTCCCCCCCCCCGTGTGTGTGTGCGTGTGTGTGTCTGTCTGTCCGTCTCTGTCTCTCTCTCTGTCTCTGTCTCTGTCTCTCTGTCTGTCTCTGTCTCTCTCTCTCTCTCTCTCTCTCTCTCTCTCTCTCTCTCTCTCTCTGTTGGCTTTTAACTATTTCAAGCCAGTACTTTAGAGTTCTCAGAATTCCTTGTTGAACTTTGAATTACAGTTGATTGTTCTGGACAACAGAAAAAAAAAAAAAAAAAACTACAGTTTCGATTTGCGGCACATCTCATTCATCTCTATTGTCTCTTTGCATCTACTTTATGAATAATCACGTTTTATCTCTCAGCTTTAACTTGACAAGTAATTTATCTATGCAAAATTGTGCAGCTGTGCTGTTGCCAGGGGTTCCTGCCACATTTATACCTGAGCTGTGCAGGGAAACAGGAGGGATGATTTTAACTCAATCCACCACCCGTCCCAGACAGCAACACACGACCTTGACTTTTCCAGCTGTTCTGCGATCCTCTAAACAGAAGTTAGGAGCCAGGACAGGCACTGTCTGTGTGAATTAGGACTAACTGATACACATTCGGTGACAAGAAGACCTGGGCTCCATCTTTGTGGATTTCAGGCAGAACAAGGTCTCCAAGCTTAAGTTTTCTCACCTGTAAAGTAGGGATGGGTTGTCCACCCTGCTCTTACAGAGGATTGTTAAGCTCCAAAGAAATATTGTGCACAAAGATGACTCAAAGTCCAGACAAAAGAAAGATCTTGCTAATATTGTTACCTTCCTGTTCAGTAAGTGAGAACACAGGCCTAGTACGCCTACACATGGGTTGATTGATTGATCTCAGAAAGGTACACGCATTCTCCACTAATCTTCCCCGCACTGTCTCATGCAAATCAAAAGTCAATAAACTCTTGAGTATTGCAGATAAATGTACTTTAAAAAATTCACTTGAAGTGTAAGTATAAGAACTACATTCCAGTATTTTATTAAATATGCCCAACTCCAGCAAGCATACAGTATCATGATTAATAAAACTGAGTTGTCAAATTGGAACAGAGACTTACTACTATTCAGTTGAATGTGATATTTATGTTTTTAATAAATGTGAAATAACAATGAAATGTCAACAATTTAGAAAATTACACCACACAACTCATAGTTGTTGTCCTTCCAATTGAATTAAAAAGTGTCTATGTCTTGTATACAGTATTTACTTGCCTTTTTACAGCTGAAGATTAGGCTTGCTGGGTGGGAGCTTGTTAAATTTCAATTAGAAACGGTTCATGAGTCTCATGGAAAATGGCTTGGACTAAGTATTTGCTTATTGATATATGGTCTGTTTGCTCAGAGTAGATTGTATCTATTGCTGTTTTTATGTAACTAATAGTAAAAGATAAAAAAAGAAAAAGTTTCATTTAAAGCAGTAATTACAAAGCAGGATCAAGAGTAAATGCTCTACATCTGAAATTCATCGGAGTGAGACATAAAGCAAAAGTGTCTAAGACCAACATCTAGGTTCTCAGCATTTCCAAAACGACAGTTAACTTAGCCCAAGTAAATTATTACATGACGATTACACTTTACTTCCAGTACTCTTTGTTTATCAAGATTCTGTTCTTGGCTATCAAGTTCTAGATTCCTGAAGTGGAATAATTGCTGTAGCTCCTTCTCGTGTGTTTGGTTTTATTTAGGCAGTTATTTTTTATAACCACCATCAAACATCTACCAGTATGGTTTTCAAATGCTGTGTTTGCTTGTACTTAAGAGATTCATTCTTTCTTGTGCTTTGAATATGAAGAAGAAGCTATTGATGCATCCCCCAAAAGGCCTTTTAAATTTTCCTACAGACTCTGCTTGTAGTGATGAACTTTAACAGTCTACTAGTGGGCAACCAGCTGATCATCTTTTCTCTGTAAGCCATATTCCTGCATCTGGTCCCTTAGCCGTTTCCCTGTAGGCCTCTGGAGCCATGGAGTCTTCCACCACCAAAGGCACAGTTGCATGTTCAGTGATTCTCATGAGCCCAAACAGGATGCCAAGCTCTTGCATTGCCAGTTCACCAGTCACAGATATTCTCCCCTCTGTGGCACAGTAGTTCTATAATCTTCAGCAATTTCATTGAGGAGAAACTGGAAAACTAATACATGCTTGGAGACTTCAAAACAGAAATGATGAACACCACCCTCAGTGACAATACAGAACAGGGAATTAGCTTGTTATATTAGAAGTCACCCATACCTGTTAGAGAAATTTACAGAGAAGAGAAATTACCCTAAACTGAGTTTGTTAGAAAAATTTCACAGATGAGATCAGCCTGGGCTAAATAGTGAGCTCATAACCACCCTGGACTACACAGTGAAATCCTGTCTCAAAACAAATAAACAAGGTTGAAACCTCAGCAGTTTAAGCACCTATCTTGGCAAACACAAGGACTCAGGTTCAATCCCTGGTACCACATGCTGTGCTGGCCCCAGGTCAAGCTTGCCACCAAAATTGGGCGTGGTGGTGCATGCCTTTAATTCTAGTTCTGGGGAAGCTGAGACAGGAGGATCACTACTAGTTTGAGCTGCATAGTGAGAACCTGTACTAAATAAATAAGTAAATAAAATAAAAGATTAAAGAAAAAAAAGTTTTACAAATACGATGTGGCACTATCTGTGGCTTAAAGTATAACACTTGCAAGGATTCCTGGAGGCATGGAATCAAAGTATACAATGAGATGAAATTATAAAGAGGCTTTAAAAGTCTCATCACACCCCCTTTCCCCTGGGACAATTCTGACAAGTACAAAAAGAGTGAAAAAGGAGGCTTGGTGGGGTTCTAAACTTCTCTGCCCCAGTCAATGCTTCTTTCCACAGAGGTTCTCAGAACTATCAAACATCAATTGCACCTTTGTGAAGAGCTAGGGCATCGACAGGGAGCCACTGCCAGCCATCAGCATCTTCATTCTGATTATTTGCAAGTAAAGCAGAAAACAAAAATGATTTACGTTCCAGCATCTGAAGAGGAGTAGTGAAGTTATGAGGGCAACCTGCAAGATGTCTGAACTTGTCTTAATTAATTAACTTCAGGAGTATTTAATGTATTAATTTGGAAGTCCATTGATTTGGCAATAACATACGTGGTTGCTAGAATCTGGAAGACCATTGTGAAAGTAACGCTGTAACCTGGATAATGAATTAAGGAAGGCTTATGACTAGCACAGTAAAAAATCTAAAGAAAAAAATACAAGGCAATACAAAAGGCCAATGGAATATGGAAGGTCTGAAGAGAAGATTAAAATTTACTTAAATATTTTGAGCTTGACTAAAATTAAAAAAGAATAGAACTTTAAATATACTGAAGTATGTCAGGAGGTGTTATTTCTGCAAAAGATGAATATTGTACAGGTTGAATTTAAATTTTCAAAGTTATAAATGAAAATATCAATCATACAAATGGAGATAGAGAATCAAGAGGCTGTTACAAATTGAAGATTTGGACCAAAAATATTGATACCAAGATATTGGATAAAATAAAGGTAGAAAAAGGGAAATAACTAAAATCAAAGAGCTGATCCCTGATGTCTGTACCTGGGGAACCAGGAGGGAAAAAAAGAAGAAGCAAAAAAAGTTCAAAAAACCTGGAGGAATACCGGAAGTCCAAGAATATAGTGCTTTTCAAGCTTTAGGAGATAAGCCTTCAAACAGCAGAGATGATCAAACTTTTTTTTTTTTTTTTTTGCTTCCAATTGAGGTAAGTCTTTTTATTCTTTTGGTAATCTCTTCCAGGGCTAACTACTTCCATTGTAGGTGATGAAATATGTAAGACTCCACTTCAAGTGTTGCCACCGCTATGAGCATAGTCTCTTTCCCTTCTCTGCAACTCAGAATTAAAACTTTGATTCTTGTCTTACATTCCAGTCTCAGAAGTAGTTCCACTGCAGAAGTTATTTGAAGATAGTCCTATGCTTTTAGCAGTGGTCTCTGGCCAGGTTCTATCTTCTGCAGGAACACTACCAATGGACTTAGTTTAGATATGTATTAAACTAAGAGGCATTCTCTCAAATGAGTTGAAATGCACTTTATTTTTAGACAACCTACATGACTTTTTTTTTTTTTTCCAAAAAAACAATGCCACCACTCCAAATAAATCATGGTCAAAATAAATGAAGCTTTCAAGATGGCATCAGCCCCATTTGTGTAAAATCCTGCTGTTGTGTAGATGACAAGCAGCAGCCAGTTATGACAAGTGATAGATCCAAGGTTAACATCGAATCCATTAACATTTTTCCATTTCTAAACCATCCTTAAAGAAAATCATAAATGGGGTCACACCATCCTCATGGTAGTCCAGGAGAGCAGCCATGCCATCTGGATTCATATTTGCACCAATAAAGAACTGATAGTTTTTGAAATTAGCAAGGATGTGCTTGATTTGCTCTGCAGCCCCCGTCATAAATGGCTTTACTCTTTCTGGTCTTTGTTCAAGTTTTCCTATGATTGATTTCATATAATCTTTAATGTACATCTTGTAGGCCTCTGTTGTGAAGCTGGTTTCCTGCAAGTGATGGTTCATTACAGTATCTACATCAGTGACTACTACGCTTTCGGTGCCTTCGCCCTCTGGACCTTCAGCAGAGGCATTGCCACCAATGAGTGAGTCGTCAATGTTACCTTCTATTCCACTGACCATCTTGCCCTCCACCTCCAGGCACAGCCCGTCCGCGATCTCCCGGATCTTGTAAATGTTGGAGAACATCTCACTGTGGCTGATGAGGTCCTGGTAGACAATCATGATGGTGACACTCATGAGGGAGGTGGCAGCCGCACAAGCTTAGCAGGAGCCCGGAGCTCAGAGCAAGCACGGTGCTGCCGGAGCGGCGCTCTGGGGTAGGGGGGAGCGGGTGGAAAAGTGATCAAACTTAATGAGAAATTACTTCATTTGGTGACTTCAGAGATAGATATTTTCAGTTGTAATGGGACTGGAATCCAGATCACAATGTTAGGCACTGTGAGGATCTGGAGAGAGACGAGGAAATATAGTCCACAAATACATTCTTCCAAGAATTTTACCAGTGGAAGGAAGGAGAGTTGCTATCATGACTGGGGTTAGCAGGGTCCAGAGAACATTTTTTTTTAAATAACAAATTCTACACATATTTGTGAGCAGAGAAGAGGAGGAGAAGAGGTGGTGGGAGTTTCAGGGAAAAGACAGAGTAAAATAGCAAGCCTAGCACCCTAAGTGGTCTGAGGTTGCTGATTATAAACTTTCATGCCCCTTGGAGACAAGATCAGAAAAATAGAGCATGCAGCTAGAGCTTCTAATGGTGGACAAAGGAGTGCAAGTAAGAACATCAGGAGAGATGGACAAAAAGCTACAAGGCACACAACAAAAGGGGGCTCCATAAAGGTTTCAAGACAATGACAAATGGCCTCTGGGCAAGTAGTGGCCCTGCCACAACCATCGTGTCACTGGATGGGGCTCTGGCTGCTTCTACATCCTAGGAATTGCTCTCAGATGATTTCATCTCTTGCAAGTGGAGAGATCAAAGGACTTGCTTGGCTCTTGCCTTTCCCATCCTCCGCCCTCATCCCCCGATGTCCTAAGTAATACTGTAGCTGCCATCGCCTGAGACAGATCTGGACACCAACTAAATAGGTCCTGACTATAAAGCTTCTGCTAGAAGCTGGGAGTATGCACATCAAGAATATGGGACACTGACTTGCTATAGTCAAGATGTTTCTTCACCTCCATATCTCAAAAATACCATCATCCATAAGGATAAGAAGAGACATACCTATTTTCAATGAAATTAAGAAAGGTTAGCATAGGAAAGAAATCAAAATGAAGGAATCAGTAAGTATTAACTGAAAGATAAATGAATGATTTAAAAAAATGATTTACATGGCATCACTCCAGAAAGGATTTCACTCTGAGGTACTATGACAGGGGAAGGAGAGATCAAATCCTGAAAACAGAAGCTTCACATCTCAATTACAGCTCCTCCCCTGGACAGAGAGATGCATGCAACTCCAATTATGTCTAGACTTCAGTGTGGAGGAAGAGAAATAATTAAATTACTGAGGTACAATCATTAGGATTCTAGGATGATTCCCATTTCACCACATCTGACAACCACATCAGTAGAGACCCTATATAATAACAACCAAATCCTCAAACCCTACCAAGGAAACCCAAAGATGATAAGGGAGTCAAAAACAAGGACAACAGAGAAAACATTAGCCCCTGACATTACCACCACAGGAAAGGGTACAAATACTGAAGAGTATAAACACTAACTCCTATTTGGATAAACATAAAATCTTATCCTAAATTTTTCTGTAACTAAGCTTTTAAAAAAATCTGCCACAGTAAGCTCCAATTTTCAGCAAAAAATTACAATAAAAATTGTAATGATAAAAGGAAAACATCTGAAAAAACAACATACATATAGGAACCAGTCTCAAGAAAGTAAAAGAAAAATGCACTGGACACTGTGGCACATGCCAGTGATCAAAGCTACTCAGGCAGCTGAGACAGAAGGATTACAAGTTCAAGATCAGCCTGGGCAATTCAATCTGACCCTCTTTCAAAATAAAATTTTTAAAAAGGTGACAGAGTGCTACCATGTGTGATAGAGGGAATGATACACTAGTACAGTATTTTCTCCTTTCCCCCATCCCAGATATTCTTTCCTTTTGAATGATTTATTTTCCTTTCACAACATCAATTTCACTTTTCAGATTTTACTTATTCTTCCTGTTTCTTACACTAGAAAGGCAATATGATATTTGCATATGCAGGTCTGATTTACTTCCCTCATTAGTATGGTCTCTAGTTGCATCCATTTACCTATAAAAGCCTCATTTATCTTTCTTTATAGCTGAGCAATACTCCATTGTATAAAAATGCTACATCTTGTTTTATCCACTCCTCACTTGATGAGCATTTGGGTTGTTTCCAAGATTTATCTATGGTAAACAGTACTGTTATAAACATGGATGCACCTATGTCGGCATGGTATGATGTCTTCAGTTCTCCTAGAATAGCTGAATCAAATGGCATCATATCAGTTTTATTGTTCTCTTTTATTCTCTTTTTAAAAATAGTAGTAAAGTATTCTGTATAGCTCAGCTGTGAATTATAGTTTCATATTTATACTTAATATGAATTTAATAAAGAATTATAACTACCTTGGGCAGGTGCACAAATGATTCAAGAGAAAATGGTATATGTATATTATTTTACATCACTTTTTGTTATCTAGTGTCATTGTTATTTTTCTCGTTGCTGAGACAAAATACCTAACACCCAAAGTTAAAGGAAGAAAAGTCTGTTTGGCTCATAGTTTGTAGAGGTTTCAGTCCATAGTCAGCTGACTCCAAGAGAGGGTGGCTTGCAAGAGGAGCATCACAGAGGAGAAACAGACTATGGCAAAACAGAGCAGGCAAAAGGCAGCAAGCAAGCAGCCAACAACAAGCAAGGACATCCATAGTCTTTCTGTCCCTTATAGTTAGTTCATCAGACTACCCATCCTTAGGGCAGGTATCACTCACCTTAATCCTGCATAGAACTATGCCAAACCAATCAGTGCACTAATTTAGTAATTGCACACCCTTAACCCCAGCATAACACACTCTCAATCCACCTCTGAAAAACCCCAGCTATGACTACATGAGGATTTAGGGGGACATGCACACACAAGCCACACACAAGTACTCAGCCATGCATACTTTACTATGGTAGTGGAAAGTGAACTCATATATGACGGAATAATGAACAACTATTTTAAAATATGGAGGTAATTTACCTCCAAGAAATATATCAGGTAAGAGGAGCAAAAAGGGGTAAAAATCAGAGGGCTAATAATTTTTTAACCTTTCAATATTATTTAACATTTCAACTTATATGTACATTAAAAGAAATATGTATTAGTAATGCTTGTCCAATGTGTAGGTTAATGAAAGATGTTTTTTTTTTCTTTATATTAATTTTTTGAGAAAGAAATAGCATTGAGACAGTTTCAAAACAGGTTAGTAGGACAGTTACAATAATAATACATTGCATATTGTTGTTTCATAGTAGTTATTCATAGCACAATATGCAGATATGTTATCTTGTCTAAACACTATTAGTGTGTCTTCTCATTGAACTAAGGAAAGTAGCTGTATATCTATCCTCTTTTGTATATATAGATATATATTTTTCACTGTAAAATGGTGCTTCATCTACAACCCCCTTTTTGTTTACTTTTACCAAATATGGGTATTCCATTGACATTTATATATTGTAGGTGTATGAATTCAGCAAAGTAATCCAATATAGTCCAGTAGCCCATAATAATAGTGGGTTATCCATAGGACTGGAAATATCAGAAGTTGTTAACTTGAGCCTTTTATAGTTCAGAATATTAATATAGCTTTACTTTTTATACCTCATTTTTATACTTTTCTGCTGGATAGTTAAGACCAAGATAAAGCAAGACCTATATAACAAGAAATGTAACTTTTGTATCTGACAAGGTCAGTCAAATCTCCTTAGGATTTATGCTGAAACCCTGTACAAAAGTCTGTAGATCTTTTGTGTCAACCACATGGATGAGTCATGGCCATTGCTTGACTATTTGCTATCCATGAGAGCCTGAGAGAATGTTTTTCTCTCCGTGTGACTCTCCTTAAGCACACACTGCATTATCAATCACTTTCCTCTGTGGCCCCATAATCTTGACCAGAAAATTTGGGATGCCACTGAGTTACAGGATGTTATAGTACAAGTTCTCTTATGTCCTGAGTCCTCACTGACCTTTAGGGGCTAGTTAATTGATATGATTCTCACCCTGACTAACTATATATGATGATACCAGTGAGTTAAGCGACTGCACTGAGGATAGCAATATGTAATACTAGGGCCATGCTTGGAATGCCCGTCATTCTGGTCTTCTAAAAGCATGTTGCTTCTAATGTCATACCAATTACTGCTATACTCTCAAATGAATGTTTGTTTAAAAATAAAAATAAAAAAGCTAACAAACAAAAGAAGATTGAAGCATACTAAACAGCAGTATTAAAGCCGTGCAGCCTGCATTTTTAAAGTAACTTCTTATTATAAACCAAATTGCTTCAAATACCTTACAGAGTATTTCAGATTGCCTGTATGTTGGTGTTTAATATCCACAATTTTATGACCTATTTCTCAGTATGATAATGAAATAACTACATTTCTCCCATACTGGAAAATCAAATTTTGTGTTTCCTTGCATACAGTCTGCTGCTAGCCGACTGTGGCTAACATTAACACTTCAGAATTTGGATGCCCTATTTAGCATCCATTGGGCCTATTCTCATAAGCTGTTGCCCCATTCCTTGCCAGAAGCTGGCCTCTTTCCTACACTTGAAATTGATATACTGGACTAACAAGATAGCTCAGCAGACCAAGTGCCTGCTTTGGCAGGCACAGGTACCAGGGTTTGATCCTCAGTCCTGCATGTTATGCCAGCCCCACCCCTGGGGTACACTAAGCTGTCAACCAAGTCCAGGTGTGGTGGCCCATGCCTGTAATCCAAGCGCTGGGGAAGCTGAGACCAGGAGGATCATTATGAGTTCAAGCTGTGCAGTAAGGCCCTGTACCAAATACATAAAATTAAAAAAAAAAGAAATAAATTGGTATCCTGAGTTATCAGGATATTAATTTGACCTGAAAGTGAATTAATGAATTAGAATACATCAATAGATAAAAATGGCTCAAAATGTACCATTATCTATGTGTGATTAAAACTTGGGTGAGGGGTCTTAATCCTGACCAAGAAACCACATAGTTACCTGCAAATCTTTACTTCTATGGTATGGACATTGTGCCTGTACCATTTTGTTCATCTTTAAGAAAAAAAAAGATCTTGTATCTTCAGAAAAACTTCCTGTGTGGCCTCAGCCCCCATAATTTTGATGCTCTAGTTTGGTTCCTCTTCTACTTTATTTCTACTCCATCTTTGCATCTCTTTTTATCACTTCTCTGCTTGTCCCTTCTTCTAAGAGCCCAAAGGCTCCTTGATTTCACCTATGAGAGTGACTCATAATGTTATTGTTATCAGGTATCTTGTTTCTAAAGAATGGCTCAACCATTAAATGTTACCTGGTTCGTGTTGTTTGCTTCTCCTTCCTCCAGATTCTTCTCATCTCAAACAAAGAATTGAATGAGAGAAGAAAAAAAAAAAGGACTGGCAATGTTTATTCAAGAAAGTAAGCATGAAGAGCAAGAGGAAAACTGGCTCTGCAGATTTATCTTGTGCCCAGTAAACAGAAAAAAGGGTAAGATCAAGGATAAAAGGTTAGGCTGTGTCTGGGAAACACAGCATGGGCTATCACAGAAAGTTATGATACTAAAGGTTTCATGGCACTGAAGTATAATTTTTCACTGCCTAAATCGTGAGGAAACCTAGGTCCTGAGTGGTGGTTCTTGGATCCCACACCTCAGGCTGACTTCAGCTTTAGACCATTCTATTAAAAATCTGCGTGAGTTCTCATGAGAAGACTACATTCAGGATTTTGGAAATTGTTCCACGCATGTGTCCAGGATCTTACAATTAGCAGGTCACCATTAGTTCTCCAGCTACCTTTGCCACACCCTGATCTCTTGTCTCCTTACCTCTCTAGACATGCCCTTGTCCTGCTACCTCACACTCACAGTGGCTGCTCAGATTTTCATTGGGATACTTCAAGCTTCCATCTAAAATCAACATGGCCAATTGGCAAAGCACACCAAGAGTTAGAATAGCAATCAAAGTATAAATCTGAAAACTGATAGCTCAGCAGACTAAAGCTCCTGCTTAGACACTCATAGACCAGGGTTCAATCCCCCAATGTGCCGTGGCGATTGAGACTGGGCATGGTGGTGCACACCTATAATCCGAGAGTTTGGGAGGCTGAAAACAGGAGAATCCCTACAAGTCCCATCTGTGTAGTGAAACCCTATAGATTCTGTACTGAAAAATTTAGACAAGAGTAATTTATTACTATTTTTATCTCAAAAAAATATGTGCCCCATATGTTATGATTCAAACATTTCACTCTATAGACTCTTCTAAGGTAATAATGTGTAGCAACAAATTCTCAAGAACATATGGAGTATGTGTGTCCATAAAATATTGTTCGCAATTACAAACCATAGAGAAATTCCACCAACAGATAAAATTAAATAAAGTATGATACAAATTGAGATTTCAAAAAAAAAAGAACCCCTATTTGAAGATATGCAAAAGCCTTATCTTTAGGACATAAAATTTGAGAGGGGAATTTTCTTTAGCTTCTTTTTATTTTTTGTTTGATAAGCACTTCCCTTCTGTTATCCAGAGAGAGAGAGACAGACAGACAGACAGGCAGGCAGGCAGACAGACAGACAGACAGAGACAGAGGCAGACAGACAGAGAAGAAAGGATGAAAAGAAGGAAGGTAGAAAGAAGGAAAAAAGAAAGAAAGGAAGAAATGAAATAAAGGGGAAAATGTGGGCCAAATAATATCCTGTTTATTCTGTCTTACAGTGCCAGAGGGTGCAGATAACTACAATGATTTATACTATGTCCATGGGAACAGCCACTGGTTTCTTAAGCTCTTTTCCACTCTACATAACTTTCAGAGAAACACTTTGGCATGATGCACACAAATTCCAAACATGGAACCCACATTCTTACAAATATGGATGTTCAGGAAGAAAGAAAAAAGAACATGAGGAGAAAAAATTAAGGAGTAGGCCCAGGTCACAGTCAAGGAATAAAGGAAAGGGAGAGACCTGGTCTGCATAAGCATTTCCAGTGTGCGTCTGATCTCTTGAGAATGGTAGTACCCGGTGACTACTGGATGCAGGGCTAGAAGAGGCTTCTTGTTCTTGAGATCTCGCCCATTACTGCATGCTGAAAAGGATCCCCAGAAATGGGTGAGCACTGAGTGTCTGTTAATAAATCCATTTTTGGCTTGGGCCAGTCAAAATGAGTTCTCCCACTGGTAACTGACAGTCATAGTAAAACTCCATGGCTTTAGCCAACTCAGTACCCAAACATGATAAGAATTGAAATGTTGGACCCAGAAAGAAGTTTAGGAGTCATAAGATCTAACTCCTCACCCATGTAGAAGTCTTATCTGACCCCATTTGCCCTTGCATAGACATTTCCATAACAGAAAATTCACTATCTGGTGAAGAGCCTGCACCATTCCTGGACATCAAATGTTATTCTTTCTGTAGGATATGCTCTACTGGACTCTCCACTGAAGTGTCTTCATCCTGTGCTACCACCCACATGCAGCCTCCAGCTCAGAGTGATGTTTCCTTTTGTTTTAAAGAAAGTACACACCAATCTCTCCTGCTGACAAATGGGCAGTTTAATGTTGGCCCCAGTACCCATTCTATCTATTCAAAATCTGCCCCACGCCAAAGTCAACCCACATCTCTTAGTGAATCCTGGATGGTTGAATATTCTAAGCCCTTTCTTCTTTGAGAGCTGTATTCATTTTCAAAAGTATGAAGCATAAAAAATTGTTCTAGAGCCTTTTAAAATTTATTTCCTGAAACATGATTTTTAAAAAAGGATAGATAGCTCAAGAAATGTAATGTATTCCACTGAAGATGAAATGCTGAAAGGAACTAAAGAACAGGACATTATATCAAATAGGCCACTGGCCCCTCTGCTATCACAGGCCCTGTGTTATATAGCTCTTGACAGTATTGTGAGCTATAACCTTTTTTTTTTTTTTTTTTTTTTTTTTTTTTTTTTTTTTTTTTTTTTTTTTTTTTTTTTTTTTTTTTTTTTTTTTTTTTTTTTTTTTTGGTCAGATTAGGTAGCATGAGGGGGTAAAATTATTTCCATTAGCTGACTTCCTAAGTTAGCTACAAAAGCTCCCTCAGAGAATGCCTCATTGATGAACCACACAAAACTTTTCCTTCTGTCCTTTTACACAGGATGGCCATGTTGGAGATAACTTTCAGTACTTGTCTGGCAAGGGACACAATTCAGTATGTCCTCTGAGGAACAGAATAGAACTTCATAAATAAGAAGCACATAGAGCTTATTATCTGATCAAAGCAAGATATGCCCTTAACAAAACATGTAGGAAAAATGCCAAGCACAATCTAACATAACATGATTGTGGCTAAAGAGAAGGAAATGAAAAGAGCAGAGGAATGAAAAAACATTGTTCCAGAAACTGTTCTCATAAGATGCCAGTCCTAAAAGAATATGAACTGATGACCAAGAGAAAGAAAAACTCAAATGCGCAATTTCTGGACAAAAAAAGTGGCATAGAAAGGAAAATGGTAGACATTTAAAAAATGAAAGATGGCTATGTGGGGGCTGACAATCCAGAATGCTGCTCTTCTCCTGTGGCATGCAATGGCAACCACAGATGTGAGTCCCTTGTTCTCTTAGTTTGTAGTAAGGTAAAATCAGAATACCGAGAACAAAATGAATTGAAGAACTGAGTCCATGATTTGAAAAAGACAGACTCAGCTATTAAACTCGGCTATTCCCCTTCTGGGTATTTTTCCAAAAGAACTAAAAACCTCATACCATAGCGAAATATGTGCACCTATGTTTATGGCACCACAATTTGTCATAGTCAAATCTTGTAAACAACCAAAATGCCCACCACCTGGGGAATGGATGAGAAAGATGTGGTATAAGACAAACTGGAGAGGGGCTGGAGAGATAGCTCAGTAGAATAAGTGCTTGCCTGGAAAACATAGGGTCCTGAGTTCAATCCCCAGTACCAAAAAAAAAAAAAAAAAGAAAAGAAAACTTGAAGCTTTTATAGGCAAGTGGATACAGCTAGAGGCTATACTCATAAGTGAAATAAATCAGACCCACCTCTATAAATATATTGTCTCCCTAGTATAAGAATGTGAAAGAATAAATAAAAACTGAAAGGTATAACAGATATAGTAAAATAGAAAGAAAATGAACATAAGGATAAAACATGAAGATTAGGGAAAGGAGGAAAGATAGGAAAAAAAGGAAGGGGGAGAAAAATCATGCAAGTATATATACAGGAAGGCTGAAATGATTGCATTAATAATTTCCATCAGTTTTTTTAAATAGCAGTTAATGTTTAGAATTTTCACTTAGAGTAACTCTCTATCTGATGTCCATGATCTAAGCAACTACAATGAGGATAGCAATGTGTAACACAAAAACCATGGCTGAATATCTCTTATCTTGGTCTTCTAAATGAGTATCATTTCTCTCTTTTTTTTTAATGTATTTGGTACAAGGTCTACAGGGTGTTCAGGGTCTCACTACACACACTGAACTGGTGGTAATCCTATTTTTCAGCCTTCCAAGCACTGGGATTACAATCATGTGCCTACGTGCCCAGTCTCAATCACAGGCTCAGAACACCTCAGGAGCAGGGCTGGCAGGGCAACCTGGGTATTGACCCTTGCCACTGTGTTTGCCTAAGCAGGTGCTTTAGTTCACTGAGCTATTTTGCCGGCCCTTAAATGTGTACCATTTCTAATGTCTTATCAATTATTACTATACTTTTTTAAAATAAATTTAAAAACAAGGAAAAAATTAAGGTTTATTAAAAGCAAGTGTTAATAATCAATTATTTGTCCAATCCTGCATAATCTGGTAATCTGAGCAACAGATTTGATGATAAAAATGGGTAATATCACAACCATTGTTAATTTGCTATTCTTGTTCTGAAAATCTGTAACATATGTATTGCTGTATGTTATCATTTTTTGTTTTGTATCTGCTATTTATTTTTGCTATTCATTTTTGCTTTTTTTACTCTTCAAACTAAAATAAAATATTTTTTAAAAAGATAGAAAGCAAGTAATTTATTTCAGATGTACTCAATAATTATTAAGATTCTGATAGTTTTACTTGTCTAGTTAGTTGATTGCCTAGAACATGGAGATTAATGTATTCTGTAAAAGTCTCTACTACGATTTGTCATCATTGCTTTGCCAGTAGATTCCAGATGGTCCCTGGGTCTTTTAATTAATTTTGTCTACCTTGTATTAATACTGCTGAGATTGAGAATTTCGTGTTTGACTCAGCGCTTCTTCCAGATGTTTGTAACTAGATGGTTGCAACCCTTGTTTCTGACAATTTTATTTTAAAAGGAGCTACTTAGCATGTGTGTTTTGAACATGATATATTTATATAACTACACTGAGTCAAATCTAGATGACTCATATTTATTTGACAGATTTTAGCCTAGATTTTCTAGCATCAGATATGGGTCCCATTTGAGATCAAATTATTCAATTAATAAGCTCTTGAAAGTTGCTTTAAATATTTAAAGGGTCAAAGCCAAAATACAATATTATGAAAAAGGCAAATATTAGCCCTAATAAGTACCTACCAATTTGTATTAATATAAATTGTACTCAGAATGAAAAAGAATATGGTGTTTTAAAATTATAAAATTGCTGCTGGCAACATAGCTATGTAAACAGTTCCAAGGGCAGCTAAGAATTTTCATCATATAGCTCTTCTTCTGTGAAACAATTAATTAATCAAATATTTATGGAAAAGTTGCTCTGTGTCTGGTAACTGATAGAGTAGCTACCAGTGTTCTTCTCCAAAACACAGCTCAACCTCACAAGTGCAAGCTGCACAATCCTCCACCTCAGAGTATTTCTCCTATGGATGTCTGAAACAAGGGAATCCTGGCTGGCCAGACCAATGCTTGTGTTTAGTCTCTTGTCTCAATTTCAACATGTACAAAACTGAGCTCCTAT
The DNA here is from genome assembly GCA_004027165.1 of Ctenomys sociabilis. NCBI lineage: Eukaryota > Metazoa > Chordata > Mammalia > Rodentia > Ctenomyidae > Ctenomys > Ctenomys sociabilis. Next base: position 196,043 of record PVKA01000297.1, on the reverse strand, counting down.
TAGTGCCAGGAGGTCAGATAAGAAAAACCCATCAATTCATTCTGTCCACCACCTTTATCATCATTTTTGCTTTCATCTGGGCCTCAATACAACAAAAATTCAGTACTCCCCTTCCAACAAATACTCTCCAGAGAAAAAACCCTGCCCACCCAGCATCTTAAACATACATTCACTTCCAGATGGGTCAGCAGCCTAATCAACTGTCCAAATACCCAAAGTCAGAAAAATGCAACTTACACCCAACTAGGGCACATGTGTTTAGAATCAGAAGGAAATGCTTCAAAATACTAATGGCAGGTCCCTCTCTTGGGTAAGATTACAAATTATTTTAATCTTTCTCTTTGTTCTTCTCCTTATTTTCTAGATTATTAGCTTTATAGCCAAGAAGAAGAAAGGTAATTAAGAACATCTGCATCAAGTTTGCAAATTAGCAGGGCAGCTGCTCTTATGAACAACGCCTGCAGAAGTTAGCAAGCAGAGAAGCTAGAGGGTGAGTGGTGGTGGTAGCACTCCATGGTTGCTCACCATAAAATCCTGCAAGAAATCTCAACTGTGTTCTAGAAGATTCCAAAATCAACTGGTGTTCCACCATTATTTTAGTTCATTAAGAATAGAGAGAACTCACTAAAACAGATAACTGGTTGGCATGTTGCCTGGATGAGATTTAAGATTCATAAAGGCAAGGTTGCTCATTTTAGGGAAAAATTGTAAGTCATTCATGCGTTGTAAGAATAGCATGAAATCAACTAAATCTGCACAGGGAAAATCTGGGGAGATAGCACAGGCAGCCAAATGAAGACGTCTGCCTAATAGAGAAAGTCAGCCAGAAACATCAGACAGGCTATGTTACAAAAAGAATGGAGAGCATCACTAAGAAAAAAATAATAGCGTTGTGTGCAATAATTAATAATTTATTCTCATTGAATTTGGAGAAACAATTCCATGTCAACAGGTACCAACTAAATTGTCAAAGCTATAGGGAAGCGAGTTAAGTTTTAGAATAATGAAGAAATGGCAAGACTAAATTTAAAGTAACTTTTAAATTAGAGATAATCCATACCATCTGTTCCAAAAAGGTAAGTATGGGTAACATTTGTTTTGTGTCTCCCTAGGAAACAGGCACCAAGAAATCAAGATTATGATATACGCATATTTTCAACTTTACAAATGTTAATTTTTTCTGCATGGATATATAAATTTGCTTTAAAAACTTAATTTTTTTCCTTTCTCACTTTCCTAATTTTTTTTTTTTTTGTAGTGCTGGGGATCAAACCCAGGGCCTCAAGCTAAAACAGCCCTGTTTTAAAAAGCATACAATAGTTTGTAAAGATGCATATATACAAAATTCTGTGCAAGAAATTTGGAAATATAGCCATACACAGCATTGTAGCAGGACAGTCCTGTGACATTTTCTTTTCCTCTCTCTTGTTTTCATTTATTACCCTTTTTTTAAACAGACATTTACTTGAGAGACAGTTATAGCAGTGGTTGATATGACATGACAAGCAGTAAGTATGCAGAAAATCAGAATGAGAGTCATTACAGGCATGACCCTAGTATTACACATTGATATTTTCAATGCAGTTGCTTAGTTCACAGGTATCTGCATATAGGTTAGTCAGAGTGAGAATCCTACCAATTAACTTCTGGTTTCAAGAAGTTTCAAGGATGGGCTGAGGATTCTCTGGATCATTGCCTTAATCATCTTATGATGTCCCAAATTTTCTGATCAAGAAGATTATGGAACCACAGAGGAAAGTGATTGATGATGTAGAGTGTGCCTAAGGAGAGTCCCATGGAGAGAAAACATTCTCTCAGGCTTTTACAGGGAGCAAACTGATCAAGCAATGGCCATGACTCATCCACATGGCTGACACTGACAAAGGATCTACAAACTGCGGTTCAGGGTTTCAGGGTAAATCCTGAGGGGATTTGACAGACCTTGTCAGATACAAAAGTTACATTCTTGTTATATAGGTCTTACCTTGGTCTTAACTATCCAGCAGAAAAGTGTAAAAATGAGGTATAAAAACTAAAGTCATATTAATATGCTGAGCTGTGAAAGGCTCAAGTCAACAACTTCTGACATTGCCAGTCCTATGGATAACCCACTATTATTATCGTCTACTGGACTATGTTGTACTATTTTGCTGCGTTCACTCACCTACAATATTTAAATGGCAATGGAATACCAATGTCTGACAAAACCAAACCAAAAAGGGGATGCAAATGAAGGACCATTTTGTATCTGTATATACAAAATAGTTGGGATAAATAAACAGCTACTTTTTCTTAATTCAACGAGAAGAAAGATTTGTACTACTAGTGTTTGGACAGGATATCATGTCTGCCTCTTATACTATGAATAACCATTATGAAGATAACAATATACGATGTATTAATTATTGAAACTGTCCTACTAATCAGTTTTGAAACTGTCTCTATTTGTTTCTCAATAAAATTAATAAAAGAAAAAATAAAAAAGGAGATGTAAAGGATGAACAAATTTAAAAAGAATGAATAAATGTTTCTTTGCAAATAAAAAAGTCTGTGAAGTTGGGAGAGGATTATCCTATAATATGAGAAAGAATACAGTAATATCTGATGAGGCAATAGTTATTAATTTAGATGTGATAAGAAATGATTATTTTTATTAATTTTATTGATCAATGGCAGTGAGAGTTTCAAAGCCAATTAATAGGACAGTTTCAATAATTAATACATTGCATATTATATTCATAGTGGTTATTCATATTACAAGATGCAGACATGATATCCTATCCTATAAAACCCTGAGAGAATGTTTTCTTTCCATGTGACTCTCCTTAGGCATACTCTACATCTTTGATCACTTTTCTCTGTAGCCCCATAATCTCCTTGATCAGAAAACGTAGGACATCACTGAGTTACAGTACAGTTCAGGTTACAGTTTGCAGTACATGTTCACTTATATCCTGAGTCCTCACTGACGTTGAAGGGCTAGGGCCAAAATGTTTGCTGTCCTTGCAGCTCTTCTTTTTCTCTATTTTTGGTCTGCAAATTTAAGTTGTTAACCCTCCAGAAGAGAAGTTTAATGATATTTTAACATAGGCAGTTGAGCTTAATCTCACTATTTGTCTGAATAAGAAATTATTACTTTTTATACTAATCATTTGTTAAATTCACTACTTAAAATGTCATGTGAAGCCACTGGCTGAAAAAAAAAATAAATAAATTTAAAGCTCCCTTTACTGAAAGTGCTATGATGATCATTCTGAACATATATATAGATATAGATATAGATATACAGATATATAGATACTTTTTTCAGAACCGGGGATTGAACTCAGGCCCTTGCTCTTGCCAGGGAAGCGCTTATTCCACTGAGCCATCTCCCCAGCCCCTTGAACATAATTTTTGATGGCTAGGATACAGTACACTTTCCTTAATTTGCAATATAGAGGCACCCTCATTTCACTATGCTTTGCTTTGCTGCCCTTGCAGATAACATGGTTTTTACAAATTGAAGGTTTATGGCAACATATGTTTGACAAGTCTCACAGCACCATTTTTCCAACAGCTCAGATGATTGTGAGCTTTTATTTTTATTTTATGTTGATACTGGAGATTGCATTCAGGACCTTTACACTGAGCTACAACCCCAGCTCCCTCTTTACTTTGAGGCAGAATCGCACTAAATCACAAAGTTGGCCAGGTTGGGCTCAAACTTCGCATTGCTCCTGCCTCAGCCTCCAAGAGTGCTGGGATTATAGGTATTGAGGCACAACACCCAGAAATCGCTAGCACTTCTTAGCAATTAGGGTATATAAATTGAAGATTAGTGTCATCCCTCAATAGACTATAGTATGGTACAAATATAATTTTTATATGCAACAGAAACCTCTGTGTGGCTTGCTATCATGTGACATTTGCTTTATTGTATTCTGCAGGAAGAGAACCTGCATTACTTCTGGGGTAGCCTACATTGCAAACACAAAAGAGAGTGGAATAAGGAAGGACTATTTGTGCAATAGAAGGAACAACCTGGAAAAACAATTAAAAATATGTATTAATCCACATTTTAAAGTAGCCATGTAAAGCATACAGATAAAAAATTGCATGTTTCAGTTCCTTTTGCTCATCAAACCCATAACCCATGGACACTGCCTATATGCAGTAATCTGGCATTGGTACAATCTAACAACACTGATAAAGAGTCAAAATTGCATGCAGTGCTTGCTTCTGCAGCACATATACTAAAATTGGAACGATACAGAGAATATTAGCATGGCCCCTGTGCAAGGATGACACGCAAATTCATGAAGTATTCCATATTTTTATACAAAGGAGTAAACAACACCAGGTAAATATCATGACAAACATAAGTCAACACATTTCAGTTATAACCATCAATGTAAACAGATTCAATTCACAACACATTTAACTCAAAAGGACATTCACAGGCTCAAAGTCAAAGCATGGAAAACAATACTACATGCCCTGGCAACTCAGAAAAAAGCAGTAGCGATTCTGTTCTCAGGCAGCCTCAACTTCAAACCAAGAGGATCAAATGAGACAAAGAAGGCCACTATATATTGTCAGGGGAAAAATTCAAGAACAAAAGGTAACACTCATAAATATCTATGCACCAAACACAGAAGCACCCAACTATGTAAGACAAATCTTAATGCACATGAAAAACCTAATATCTAATACCATAATCATAACAGGAGACCTTAAAAGCCCCTTATCTCAAAAAGATAGATCAAACAGACAAAAAATTAGCAAGGAAGTGTAGAACTGAACCAGAGCTTGGAACAAATGGACCTGGTGGACATATACAGAGTGTTCCACCGAACCACAACTCAATACACATTTTTTTCAGCTACACACGGGTCATTTTCCAAAATGGACCACATACTAGTCTAGAGGTCATGAGTAAGTATGTGCAATAAAACAGAAATTATCCCATGCATATTATCTGACCATAATGCAATGAAACTGGAAATAAATGACAAAAGAAACCAGAAAAACCCGCTAATTCATGGAAATTAAACAACCCTCTACTCAGCAATTATTGGGTCACAGAAGAAATTTAACAATATCTACAATTCAATGAAAATACAAGCAGAACTTACCGGAATTTATGGGATGCAATGAAAGCAGTTTTTAGAGGAGAAATCATAGCTATGAACTCACACATTAGGAAAACACAACGAGAACAAATTAGTATCCTAATGTTGCACCTCCAACAGTGAGAAAAAGAAAAGCAAACGAAACCAAGAGAGTGAAGACGGGAAGAAATCATAAACATTAGACCAGAAATTAATTCAATTGAGATGAAGACAACAGTGCAAAGAATCCACAAATCAAAAAGTTGGTTCTTTGAAAGACTAAATAAACTTGATAAGTCTCTAGGCAACCTCATCAAAAAGAGGCAAGAAAAAATTCAAGTTCATGCAATAAGGAATGAAAAGGGTGAAATCACCACAGATTCAGAAGAAATTCAAAAGATTGCAGTAGTTACTTCAAAAATCTTTATGCTCACAGAATAGAAGACACAGAAGAAATGGACAGACTCCTTGAAAGGTACAAATTACCAAAACTGAATCAAGAAGATATAATAACTCTAAATAAGTCAATAACAGCCAACGAAATATGAATCGTAATAAAAAGCCTACAAACAAAGAAAAGTCCAGGTCCTGATGGATTCACAGCTGAATTCTACAAGAAATTTATAGAAGATATAATCCCCACACTCCACAAACTCTTCAATGAAACTGAAAAGGAAGAAGTCCTCCCAAAATCATTTCTGGAGGCAAGTATAATACTGATTCCAAAACCAGGGAAAGACACTACCAGAAAGGGGAACTACAGGCCAATCTCTCTCATGAACATAGACACAAAAATACTCAATAAAATCCTGGCAAATAGAATACAGCAAATTATCAAGAAGATCATACAACATGACCTCATAGGATTCATCCCAGGGATGCAAGGATGGTTCAATATTTGAAAATTTATAAATGCAATATGCTATATTAGTAAAATGAAATCTAAAAACCACATGATCATCTCAACTGATGCAGAGAAAGCTTTTGACAAAGTCCAATACTCATTAATGTTCAAGGTCCTACAGAAAATTGGGATAGATGGATGCTACCTTAACTTGATAAAAGCCATCTATGACACCCAAAAGTTAATATAATCTTAAATGGGGAAAAACTGAAATCTTTTACTCTTAAATCAGGTACAAGACAAGGATGTCTTCTATCACCCCTCTTATTCAGTATAGTCTTGGGATCTTTAGCAACAGCCATTAGAAAAGAGGGAGAAATAAACGGAAAAGAATAGTTAAAGAAGAATTTAAATTATCACTATTTGCAGATGACATGATACTTTACTTGGAAGACCCCAGAAATTCCACCAAGAAACTACTAGAACTGATAGGGAAATTCAGTGGCATAGCAGGATACAAAATCAATACTCAAAAGTCAATAGCATTCCTCTACACAGATAACAAGCACACTGAAAGGGAAACAATACCTTTCACAATAGCACCGCGGAAAATGAAATACCTTGGAATTCACTTAACCAAGGAAGTCAAAGATTTTTTCACAGAAAATTACAATACCCTAAGAAAAGAGGACTTCAGAAAATGGAAAGATTTTCCATGCTCCTGAATAGGAAGAACCAACATTGTGAAGATGGCCATACTTCCAAAATTGCTGTACAGATTTAATGCAATCTCTATCAAACTGCCACCAACATACCTCCCACACCTAGAGAAATTGTTCTTAAAATTTGGAACCACAAATGACCTAGAATAGCAAAGACAATCTTGGCCAATAAAGAAAAGGCAGGAGGCATCACAATTCCTGACTTGAAATTATACTACAAAGCCACTGTGATAAAATCAACATGGTATTGGCAACAAAATAGACCTGAGGATCAATGGAACAGATTAGAAGGTGCAGAAGCATCTACGAGCACACTCAGCCATCTGATCTTTGACGAAGGGACCAAACATACTCACTGGAAGAAAAATAGCCTCTTTAACAAATGGTGCTGGAAAACATGGCTTTCTACATGCCAAAAACTAAACCTTGACCCAGCTCTATCACTATGCACTGAGCTAAAGTCAAAATGGATTAAAGATCTAAACATTAAAACAGAAACACTCAACCTCCTGGAAGAGAAAGTAGGAGGAACTCTTGAAGACATAGGAGTAGGTAAACAGTTCATGAACAAACATATATTCGCACATGAAGTACTTGAAAGAATCAACAACTGGGATCAACTCTTCTTAAGGAGCTTCTGCACATCAAAAGAAATTTTCAGCAGAGTGAAAAGACAACCCACTAATTTTGAAAACATCCTAATAAGCAATCAGACAAAGGTCTGCTGTCTGGAATATATAAAGAACTAAGATATAACAGCGCCCTCAAATTTAAAGACCCAATTCAGAAATGGGCATCTGAGATGAATACACACTTCTCAGAGGACAAAATTAAAGAAGCAAATAAATGTATGAAAAAATGTTCCACATCACTAGCCATTCATGAAATGCAAATAAAAGCAACACTGAGATACAATGTCACTCCAGAAAGAATGGCTACCATACGGAAATCAACCAACAACAAATGTTGGAGAGGTTGTGGGGAAAAGGGAGCACTTCTCCACTGCTGGTGGGAATGTAGACTGGTACAACCATTGTGGAGATCAGTGTGGAGACTCTTCATAAGAGTAGGACTGGCAATCCCATTCAAGCCAGCTATCCCCCTACTGGGAATTTTCCCAGAGGAACTGAAAACATTATAGCATAGTGATATATGTGCACCTATGTTTGTAGCAGCACAATTTGTGCTAGCAAAATCTTGGAAACAACCAAGATGTCCATCACATGAGGAATGGTTGAAAAAGATGTGGTATTTCTATATAATGGAGTATTACTCATCTATTAAGAATGATAAGCTTGAAGCATTTATGTTGAAGTAGGTGCCACTTAAACATTTCATAAGTGAAATAAACCAGACAAATGTGCAAATATTGTATAGTCTCCCTAGTATAAGAAGCAAAAAGAAGAAATACAAATAGAAATGTACAACAACAACTAAAAACAATTGAGTCAGATAAGGCAAAGTGAATGGCATATGCTGCAGGGTACTAATCAGCTTTTCTTCTGGATGGTTAACAACCTAAGGTCACAGATCAGAATTGGAGAAATAGAAGAGCCACAGGCCAGCCAACATTTTGGCCCTAGCCTTTTAAGGTCAGCGAAGACTCAGGACATAGGAGAACCTGTACTGCAACATCATGAAACTCAGTTGAGCCCCAAAGTTTCTGATCAAGGAGATTATGGGGCCACAGAGGAAAGAGACTGAAGTTCTATAGTGTGCCTGGGGAGAGTCACATGGAGAGAAAACTTTCTCTCAGGCTCTCACAGAGAGCAAACTGGTTGAGCATTGGCCATGACTCATCCACATGGAAGACACAGACAGAGGATCTACAGAACAAGGTACAGGATTACAAGATAAACCCTGAGGGGACTTCACCGACCTCATCAGAAACAAAAACTACATTTGTTGGTATATAAGTCTTGTTCTATCTAGGTCTTAACCATCCAGCAGAAAAGTATAAAAATGAGGTATACAACACGGGGCCATAATAATAAGTTGAACTGTAAATGGCTACAGTTGACAACTTCTTCAGATAACTCCTTATTGTTGCCGAATGCTGGACTGTGTTGGATTGTGTTGTCAAGTGCAGGCACCTAAATTGGTTGAATGACAATGGAGAGCCTATCTTTGACAGGTGTAGACAAAGGAATGGGTATAGAAAGGATGAATTATAATGTGTGTGTGTGGACAGTATAGTTGGAATAGATACACTGTGCTTCTACATAATTCTATGAGAGGAAAGATTTGTACTAATGGGGGTTGGACAGGATATTATGTCGGCTTCTAGTACTATTGACAACCACTAGGAAAATAACAAGGTACAAAGTATTAATTATTGAATCTTTGGTATAATTCAAGTATAAAAAATAAGATGCATAAATAGCTACACTCTCTTAATTTACTGATAAGAGACATCTGCTATGATATGTTTGTAAGCATAGTGTCATGTATACACCCTGTACGATACCAAAACATTATGAAAACAGTTTGCAATGTATTAATTTATCAAATCTTCCTTGTTAAGGTGTCTTAAAACTGTCTCATTGATATCTGTACTTCAATAAAAAAAAGAATTGCATGCAACTGAGAATGCAATTTGAATGTGTATTAATTTGTTATAGACTATCTAATAGCTGATAATGAAATTAGTGTTTTCAGGAGTACTTTAAATGTAAATGTTTTCTCTTGAACCAATCACTGAAGTAAGTCACTTAATCCAAATTTCATTCCAATTCAAGGTCATCTCATTCCAAGGAAAGAGGCAATTGGTATCCTCAGCTCAATTCTGTCACCACCTTCGGCTTCACTCTCTGGGGAGAACTTTCCTCCTCCCACTCCTCCAATTTCTCTTGTAGCACCTTGGTCAGGGATGGCAAACCTTTTAGAGATGGGTGCCCAAACTGCAATCCCAAGCCTACTTATTTATCACAAAGTGCCACCGCTGCAATTAAGCTCAAATACTGAAATTTTAATTTAGAAGAAACAACTTATGCATCACCATCTTTCATCTTGAATGAAAAGTATCACACCTGCCATAAGTTCCCTACCAGTGATCTAGGGCAATGCCTTCCCAAGTGATTTTGGCTACACAGTTTTTAAAATTATTTTGTACCTTTATGGAAAATCAATTAATTTGTGGTACTAGGGATTTAACCCATGGTCTCATATATGCGAGGCCACATACTCCCACTTAGCTACATGCCCACTGCTCTGGTCCCATCTCACTACTGGGGTACCCAGGGAAATTCTGGAAGTGCCACTCAAAGGACCTCTTCCCATGGGCATAGGCCAGACTCAGCAGTTGGTATCATTCATTCCTAAATGACTTAAGCTTAGAGGATAGTTTGTAACATTAAAAAAAAAATACTTTCCCCTGATTTCTTTACTCTGAGGCTCTGTTAATTTATTCAGAATGTTTGGTCTTTTGCATTCTCACCTAAGGCTGCCTAACATACAATGGATTTGGAAGAGAGGGGTTGGCTATATAAACCATACGACTTTTTTTTTTTTTTGTCTTTTTGAGACAGGGTCTCAGTCTGAAATTCAGGCTGGCCTTGAACCACTTTGTAGCCCAAGCTGGTCTTGAACTTGCAACAATCCTGCCTCAGACTCCTGAGTACTGGGATTATAGGCATGGGCCACCATGTCTGGCTATAAATCACATGATTTTAGTGTGTTATTGGTTTGAAACTGGGTGTGGTGATACACGCCTATAATCCCAGAGCTGGGGAGGCTGAAAACAGGAAGATCACTATAAATCCAAACTGTGTAGCTTGACACTGTACCAAATACATTAAAAAATAAAAATAAAAACACATAGGTGTATATGAGGTAGTAGTTTATCAGTGAGGCCTCAGAGCAAGGGCAGAGAAGAGGTTGAACTTTATTATATTTGGGTTTTGGTCCTTCACTGTATGGAAGAGTCTGAAATGAGTAGGAGTTACTCCATATTCATGTGTCAACCCCAATCCCACATAACCAAAGGTAAAGCATGTCTGTAGGGCCACACTCTTATAGGACCTCAGGACAGCTCCATCCACACAAGGTCCACAGCTCCGAGGCCCACTGATTATTCTGTGTGTAGGGATGGGGCTCAGATTTGAAAAGTATCCCCAAGGGGAGAAACAAGGAGTGGGGTCCAGGAGGGTCCAACTAGGGTTTTTAAATGTGTTCAGAGAGCATTACAGTCCCAACTGTTCCCAGGCACTGGGGGAGTGGCTTTGCAACTTTTTGAGAAAGGTCTGCAAAGAACAGCTGCAAAGTCATAAGCAAAGGTTGACGTGCTCTCTCCTAAGCATAGGAATTGCTTTTCTCCACTCCTTTAAGCTTCTTTGGCCCATTTCAAATGCCATCCCTCACTGACAACATAGCTCAGTGGTACTAACAGTCATACAATGTGAGCCACATACATGACTAAATTTACTAGTAATCACATTTTAAAAGCATAAAACATCTGAAATTGTTTTCAATTATACATTTTATTTAAGCCAGCATATTTATGGTCTCATTACTCCCTGATTTTCAAATTGACCTATTCTCTAAAATTTATTTTATCCCAAAATTCTGGCACTTCCATGACTATGTATGCACATACAGAGGAGGGTGGCAAGTCTGCGTAGACCAATGCATGCATTCCTAGCCTAGGTGGACAGGAGCACTCTCTGCCTTCGTCTCGGCTCTCACTCTGCAACTGTCCTCTTCGCAGTTTATTTTGTGCCACACATTTCCCCCATTTTTTATTTTTTCTTCTTTCCTTTTTTAGTAATTCTACTGTTTAAAATGGCTCCCAAAGAAACCCCCAAGAACAATATGTAGGCGCTATTTAATGTCTTAAACCATGAAGGCCATGAAGTGCTTTGCAGAGCAAATATCTACATGTTATTCAGCTTCGTTCAGCACAAGGTGCAGTGAGATGGTGCGCAGTCCCACCAAAGGTCCATGCATGTGGTTCTAAGGACAGAAATTGTTGGCTGTTGAGTCCGATGTTGAGAGTCAATAACATGGATTAAGCAAGGTATCTTTAGGCAGAAATATACAAGCAGCAAGACTATGTATTGATGAGTTGATGATTCTGTCTAGCAGATCACAGCAAATTTACTGATTTGATATTCAGTATTCATAGTGACTTCGTAGAACAGATCTACCTCAAATCATGACAATCAGTTGTACTATTACCATTGTAGTAGGTAATTGATATAAAACCTACTTGTGTCCTGCATTTCATTACTTCCTGTACAAAAGCTTGAAATTGTGGTTGTGCGCTGTACCTAGAGCACACTGCCACCTGAGCCAACTTCTGTGTGCTCAGTAGTCATGTCATTAATTCATCTATACATAGCCTTGCTATTTGTGTACAGACATCTTTTGTAATGCATGCTGTGGGCTATTAATATTGAATGCATATGCTGAGCAGTTACTGCACTGGCCTGCACAAATCTAGCACACAACACTAAAAAGAACTCAAAAGGGTCAGGCAGAGCTCCCCAAACTTTGCCACCCGCACCTCTGTCACTCTACAGAGCCCTAGGCCTCTTTCCCTCCCCTTCTCCAAGAAAGATCTCCCTGTCTCAATTGGTACTTTTCTTCATTGTACCTTTTTATCTCTCCACTAGTTTAATCCTCATCATATATAGGTGTTTGTCTTCCCATTAAAAAAAAACAACAAATGATAAAACAAGGGCCTCTATGCATATATAAGCTTTTACACCTACCAAGCCATTCCCATTCCCCTCTCTTGTTGATGCACTTGCCCTGTGATGCTAAGCCCTTAGCACACATGCTGCGTGGGCACACAGAGCCCTCTCTGTGGTGCCACCAAGAGTTGTGTGAGCTGTTTTTCCCAAACTAAAACCTCAGGCTCGGGTTTAAGTTCATCACTGTCAGCACTTTATGATTAATAAATGGACTTTGGGTTGCAGAATAGGCACTCAATCTCTGAAAGTTTTGACATCGCTGCTAGCCCATTTATATTCAAGAGAAATCCCGTTTTAATTTCTGAGTGTACATCTGAGTTAGCGATATCCCTATCATTTGTTTTATTCATCTACCTTCTTCCACTGTCCCACCTTTAGGATAATGACCATTTACTATTCATGAATTATTCAGTCAGTAATATTTGCTATGTCAGGCATCCTCTATGCACATGGCATAGACCCTGAGGTCAGTGACAGACCCCGAGGATAGTGACATGAGGAAAATAAACACATTCCTAAAGAACTTGACAGACCGACAGGTGAGCCTTATGACATTCAAACTGCAAAAACCTGAGTAAGACAAGGTCCAAAAACTATTGAGAAGGGATTTTGAGAACTTATAACAAGGAAATCCAATCTAGTTTGGGAGAGCAGAATCCACTGAGTAAGAAATGTTAGGCTAAGTCAGAGTTAATGCAACAAATTCAAGTTCAACCTATAGAAATGAAACCTCCAAGAAAACAAAGAGGTTATTTTATTTCTGACTCTCTACATTTAGGTAAGTTCTTGACATGCAATAGGACCTCAATAAATACTTGTGAGTAATGGATGAACTATGTACAAATGAAAAAAAAAGGAAATGAGGAGATAGAAAGCATGCATGTGCACTGCAATGCTGTATATATGCAAAGGCTTTGTGGCAGGGAAGTACGTGTGTCCACGAGTGACTGGAAAGCCAGTGCAGAAGAATAAAGATGTGGAAGAAGGGGGAGGAAGAGGGAGGAGCACACCATGAGTGTGGTGTTCTTAAGAGAGGCAGATAAGGAGATATCATGACTAAATTTAGCTTCAGAGGAGACAGTAAGGTAAGTGCTTGGCAAATTTGAGTCTGAGGGTCAGGTCAACAGGTAAAGGATTTTAATAGCACCCTGATTGCCATGAGCCTGAAGACAGGAAAAAAATGATAAATTTGAGGAATACTTAAAGAAAATATTCACAGGAGTCAGGCAATAGAAGTTGGAAGCTACCTTGGGCTACATAGTGAGGTGAAGGTCAGTTTGAGAGACTACTACATAGACACTACATAAAGACACTTTTATTACCACAGATAATAAAAGTGACACAAATAGAGATCAAGAAGGGCCATTTGGTATCACATATCAATCACATGGACAGGGAAACCATCCTCAGAGGGGAAAAAACAAACCAAAACATGGGACCCACACAGTTTCTTGGTAGATGAGGCAGAGTTTATCTGGAAACAGTTTTTGCCTGAGACAGCCTACAGGAGTCAGAAGGAATGTGTAGAAGGCAGTGCTCTGAGTGTTGAATTCAGCTATGTCTGGGGTTGAGGTATAAATTTGGAAGTTATCATATAAAATAATAACAGAATCCCATACACATGGTAGATGTTTCTTCAGTAGTTGTTGGAGTGTTGCACACTTGGTGGGGTGGAAGGCAGCATCAGGATGTTTTATTAAGACATCAAGTTTGTGGCAACCTGGGGCTAATGAAGAGAAATATCTAAATATAACTGCAAAGTTTTGTTTTTCATAGGATATTAACTAAACAAATAAGTTCAATAACGCTTAACTTTCACCAAATTCATCACATCATTTTTATGGTGTAATTTATTTTTAATCATACTTCCTCATTTTTCCTAGCTTCTAGCATCACTCAAGATAAAAATCTCAAAGATAGAATCTCATTTATCATACATCAGTTTGTCTGCCACCTAAGCACTTAGAAGACACTTTTCTAAGTAATTTTTAATTTTCTTTTTTGTACAACATGCACTTTTCTGTCTAAAACAATGATGTATTATCTTGTGTTCATAGATCATCTTTAGATGCAGATAATGTCAGAAACAGCATAAATTCAAGTAAAGTATCTGAAAAAAGTAGAGCTTTAAAAAAGTTTAATTAAATGGAATACGAGTCTGTGAAATTGCCAGTGTTTTATCTATTTCTTTTACTTATTTCCTTTTGTCTCTTTCTAGTCACTTTCTTCTGTCTTCAAATATTCTAGTATTTATAAAACTTCTTAGCATGAATTTTTTGAAATTCTTGTCTTAATATGTAGAAATAATTAATTTATATAAGTGGAAAGAGGGCATTATCACATTGTCTTAAGTGTTTTTAGAGTGAGGACAGAAAGCACAAGCCTAGGGTACATCCACAGAAACAGAGATTTGTTTCTTCTGGTTATGGAGACTGGAAAATCCAGGATTCAGGGGCATACATTGGTGAGGGCCTTCTTCCTGCCTTAGGCCATGATAGGAAGCAGACAGGCAAAGGAGCATGAATGCATGCACAGGAGAGCAGGAAGTGGAATTTACAGCCCAAGCTCTAGACCAAATGGCATTAATCCATTCAGAGGGGCGGATTTCTAAAGACCTAGAGACCCATATCCCAACACTGTTGCATTGGGATTAAAAATCCCAACACATGAACTTGGGTAGACACATTCATACCATACCATACACCTTCTTTCTTAACCTCTTCTACACAGCATGCTAACAACGATAATGTTCCTAAGGCAAAATTGAACGTGAAGCTTTATGGAAACCACCACATTCCACATTTTAAATACTAAGAGTCACTTTCATGTTAAAGAACTTTACAGGTGACATGATCATTTTCCCCTTTTAAGTTTTCCCAGGAAAACACTGTCACAATTCAACTTTTAGAAACACAGACTGCCACGTGTAAAGATGGCCTTCCATAGCAGTGTTTCCTCCTATGCATTCTTTGTCATGCTCAAAATTCTCAGCATCATAGTGGGGACAAAGGAGGAGTTCTATAGACAGAATGACAGCCATGTGTGTGCTTCAATGTACCTCAGAAGAATTATCTTGCCCAGGCTTTCTGATCATCCACTGCAAAACAAAGCTAGTAGTTAAAATAGTTATTGAAAGACTTGCTCAGCCAATTAAATACAAGTAAGTAAATGCATGGACTGTGATATGAAAAAGGTATTTTCTATCAAGATTTTATATGTCTATCATTCCTGAGAGAGTTATGCTTATTCATTCCATGTATATACATAGAAACATTATTAGTGTGGGATTATATTAGTGTGGGATTGAACTCCACACACTATGCAAGTATTGTACTACTGAGCTACATCTCCAGCCCCTATATAATTCCTGAGATATCCTAATTAGTCATTAGAGTGGCATGCAAGATATTATCCCACATAATGTCATCAGACATCCAAATATAATTTCCTCATTACATTTGGGGAATGAAGTTATACTGAAGCTGAGATATTTTGTTACATAAATTATGGAATAGCTTTAACACAAACAATAATTACTTCCCAGTTTATTCTCAGTTCTATTCTTTTCAAATGTTTTTCTAATAAATATAATATTGTCTAACACATTTTCAACCACAAAATTTTCTGATAATCATTATTTTTATGATGGTCTATTGCAGTGAACACATATCAGTTTTTTCTCAAGTTCATACATGTAACCATTAATTTACAAGTATTCCGCTCATTGAGTTGTCCACATCCAAAATGCTTGGATAAAGAAATGCTTTACATTTCAGCTTTTGGGGGCTTTTGGAAGATTTGCATACATGTAATGAAGTATCTTAGGGTTAGGACTTAAATCTAAACACAAAATTCATTTATGTTTCATATACACCTTATACATATAGCATGAAAGTAATTTTACAGTATTTTGGTGGGCTGAATTTAGATTCTGGTAAACTAATCCTTTTTAATTCAAATTCTGAAATTTTCTTAGTTTCTGAGTCTTAAGGCACAGAATTTTCCTCTTTGTGGCATCATAATGCTTTTCAAAATGCTCTGAATTTTAGAGTATTTTGAACTTAAGACTTTCAGATTATAGATAAATGTTCATCCTACATATTATCCTCCCTCCCACCCAAAAAAAACCCAATCTGTTCTGAGTAGTCAAATGGGGTTTGATGCTTTTGAATTATTTTCAGAAACTAATTCTAAAAATTAGTTTCAGATTAAAGAACTATTGCCTTATGAATGAAAGCAATGAAAGAAAGGTTCTGGTTTTACAGTGGACTTTGTTTTAATATACTGAGCATGTTTTCATAGAGGTTTTGTAGGCTTCAGCCACCTGTTGCTGACCTATGAGGGATGAATATTTCTTCACAAGTGACATAAGCTGGATACTGAACACATAAGATAAATTGTCTAAAGGGCTAGAAAAATGCACCACAGTCAAACTGAAGTCATGAAGAACATCTTAGCAACTGTCCTAGAGCTGCCTTTGCAAACATCCTCTCAGTGTGCTATTTGTAGTGTGCATCATGGATAACTGTTGAGCTGAACAGATGCATTTGGCATTTGTTTAATGTAAGTCTTCCTCTTGTTTTTTTCAGCATCTCACTCTTCTACAAGGAGAACCCAGCACTGAAGAGTGAACTAAGCCAAAGAGACTCACTCCCAATTCACCACCTGACAAATGGATCCCCTGGACTTTGTGCTGTCTTTGGGAAGAATCATGAGGAATATAAAATATACCTTCATCATTTCCAACCTCCTCTTACAGAAAACCATCTCAACTACTACATCACATATAAAACTGGCAATCTGACTGTACCACCTGCCCTCTGACAGCTTCAACAAAAGTATCTACTTTCAAAAACAAGATGCATTTACCCAAAGGAACAGATGCATGCAAGAACAAATGCACACTTCTAACTATGGAAGCATCTTTGGAAAAAAATCAGTATTTAGTTACTCTGGGGTTCCCTCATGCCGGCTTCACTTGCAGAGTGGTGGCTTTGCCCACCTTTTGCAATCATAGCTTCCTTCCTGTGCTCTGCACCTGTGTTCTGCAGGCTTCTTTGCCAGAAAGTGTTTTTCTTTGTTTATAAATTTTTCTCTTCCATCCACTGAGTGACTGGAAACATGATTTTGATACATACAGGTTTCATATCTCTAGAAAGGGGTAACCTGGTTTTGACAAAGAATAGCTACTTAGTGCATGCTTTCCCCATGGAAGAGGAAGCCAGATCCGCAGGAGTGGGCAGAGGTGGGGCTGGAGAGGCACTGGAGAACCTCATATGTGAGGCAGAGGCAGCTGGGCCTGTACAGGCAAGAAAGTGAATGCCTCCTCAGGTCTTGTGCCCAGGTCCCTCATGCCCCTCGCCCTCAGAGCCCTGCATGCCTTTATTCTATGCTCTTTTTAGCTCCCCTGTCTTCTTAAATTGGTTCTCAGGTGGCACACTGTAAAACTAGTGGGGAATTCTCCCAACTTTTTCCCAGCACCAGAGATTAGACCCAAGGCTTTTGCATGAGCTACATCTTTAACCTTTTTGCCTTTCTTTCTTTATTTATTTCTGTTACCAGGAATCCACTTCAGGGACTTGTACTGTACCACTGAGCTACATTCCCTGCTCCCTATGTTATTTATTGAGGCAGGGTCTTGCTAAGTCACTAATTTGCCCATCTGGACTCAAACTTGCAATCCCCCTGCCTCAGCCTGCCAGCATGCTTCAATTCCAGGTGTGAACCACACACCTGTCTCCTACTGAGCAATTATGATGTAAACATTTAAAACAGAATGCAACAGATCTAGGAACTTCTTCTGCCAAACAAAGTGAAGCTTATTGTTTGAAGTGAAAGAACTAGAATTTTACATATGAATTCTCCCTCAAAATTTTCAAGAACATTTGTTTGAATTTTACCCAATTTTTTTCTAGTCTTCCAAATCATGTGAGAGAAGCTTTTTTTCCCCCTCATGTGGTTTTATGTGTCACAAACTTGAAATCAACTAACAGATAAAAATATTCCTACCAGGTGTGATGGCGCATTTCTGCAATCCCAGCACTGGGTAGGCTGAGGTAGGAAGCCAGTGTGGGCTATTTAAGTGAGTTAAAGGCCAGTCTACACTACATATGAAGGCCTGTCTCAAAAGAAAAAAACTGTGTAGATCACATTGCCTGTGATGGCAGCAAAAGAAACCACTCAGTTCTGGAGTCTACTAGGAGCTGCCTGAAGCCAGGTCAGGCTCTAGGTGGAAGAAGAGTAGAGCTACACAGGTGCCAGGGCTACCTACAGGGACAGAGCTACCCACAGGCAGAGGCCCACCTGATCGAGAGTGGCAGGGCTTCTACTCTGCTTGCAGATGGGGTGGGCTCTCTGGGCAGGACCATCCCAGTGCTCAGGGCTGTGAGAGTCCATGCAGTCCAAGGCATTACAGTTGAGGAACTGGTGCCTATTTGTAGTGCTAAGGTATCTCTCTAGGCATCTCATCTGCCTGAGCTGGCTGTCATTTGTCTCCGTGGCCCCCTTGCTCTGTCAGAGGGTCACTCTGCACTGCACCTCCAGCTCTCAGCCCTGATGACTTCATGGGTTCAGCTAGTGGGGGCACTAATGATAGCAAGAAACAGAGATGAGCAGATGTTTCTCCCAGCTCCATGCTGCAGTCACCGTCTGGCAACAGCTACTTCCTCAGTTATAGTGCCTTGTACACATCCGGACTCCAGTTTTCAGGGCTCTGGTAACCCTTCTTCTGGCCTGCTTGGGTCTAGTTAGTGGTGGCCCCAGCTCCTCCTTTGAGACCTTCACCATGACCGATTAGTTCTCTCAATTCTGTATATGCTGCTGTAAATAGTCAGTTTTCAGTTAAGCTCTTTTGAGTAAAATTCTGTCTCACCTAGAAGTGAGGACTGTTTGGTGTATGTAATATTTAATATAACCCCTATTTTGCAGTTGTATAAATTATCTCAATTTCCCACTAAAAAGAAACAAGGCAGTGATGTGACTTCACCTTTAACAAGTAGGACGGCTTTCCCCCAGCTGCGGCCAAGTTGCTCTGATCGTCCAAGAGAGCTAAGGCCGCACCAGGATGAGGCCCTCACTTCCTCTGGCAACCGGCACTGCGCACAGCAGCCCGCATCATGGCTTCCGTCTCCAAGCTCGCCTGCATCTACTCTGCCCTTATCCTTCAAGACAAGGTGACCGTCTCGGACGATAAGATCAGTGCCCGCACTGAAGCGGCTGGTGGCAATTTGAACCTTTTTGTCCTGGCTTGTTTGCAAAGGCCCTGGCCGATGTCAACGCTGGGAGCTTCATCAGCAGTGTAGGGTGGGTGGCCCCGCTCCGCTCCCGCAGCAGGTGCTGCACCTGCCGTCGGCCCTGCCCCCTCCACCGCTGCTGGCCCCAGCAGAGGAGAAGAAGGGGGAAGCAGAGGAAGAAGAATCCGAGGAATGTGATGACAATTTGGTCTTTCTTTTTGACTAAAGCTCATTTTGAAACATGTTAAATAAAAAATAACAGCTGCTAATAACTAACTAAATTTTTTAAATGTACGATAGTTTTGGGAGAGAAAGGAAGCGTGAATCTTGAAAGCAGTCATATTAGGCAGGGTAATTAAACCAATAGTGTGTGCGTGTGTGTGTGTGTGTGTGTGTGTGTGTGTGTGTGTGTGTAAAATATATAAAGGATGATCATATGTGTTATAAATGTTAAAATTTTTAAAATTTATTATAGTAACATATTGCCATGAACCCCATCAAAACAAAAAATTCTCCCTGCAGTTGAACACACCTATCATTCTTGCCACTTTCTGAAACAGTTGTGAAAGTCGTCTTTGGTAAGCAGGTGTATGAGGTGTGACCATGTGAACCCCGATGCTGGCTGCCACCCAATGGAAAGGCGGACCTGTAAAAATAGCATGGGCTATTCTTCTCACCCTTGTTCACACAATCCAGCTCTTGTGTGACTTCTGAATCTTCCCCAAAGTCAACATGACTATTTTAAATTGAATACTTTAAATTGCTTGAAGAAATTCAGGTGCCCTGGTACAGCGACAGACATTGAAGAGGACTTCTAGAACTGCTTCAGAAAGTCAAAGGAATGATGTACAAGTGTGTTTGAAGTGATGGGGAGGATTTTGAGGCAGACAAATGACAATGTGTCTTTTCCTATAATAAATCACTTTTAATTTAAACATTCACCATATTTTTCAATACATCTTAAACACGTACATATAATCTGTGTGCATCTAGTCTGCGTGCATCTAGTCTGCTGCAATATTCCCTCTTGCTTGGGAAGGCAAGGGTTTGTCTTCTACTTGAGTCTTCACTTAGGTGAGGCCCAGTCATGTTATGGAGGCCTGTCTACTGGACCTAAAGTCGGCTCAAAAAAGGATTAACCAGCTCCAAAAACATCCTCCAAATTGAGACAAACTTAACCAGCCCAGAAATCTAGGTAATTTGCAAACCAAATAAAAATCCTGAATGATCAGGAAGCAAATGGACCAGTTGAAGTTATTTTTATATTGTTATTCCTCACAGCATTCTAAATTTAGTTTTCTCCATTTTTGAACACATACGGGGCACACTTTTTATTATTTCATTTACCCAGATGTGGGAAAGAAGGAATTTTTTCATTCATCTATTAAAATGAAACTCAAATATAAACATGCATAAATTCCTCATTTAAATGTTATACTCATACCACTTAAATAGCTCAAGCCAAGCGCCTCTTGACATTCACAAATCTGTGGTTCTGGAGTTAAGTGGCACTGTCCCCACACACGCACTCCACAGTCCACAGTACACAGCATGTGGGTGATGATGCCTCGCATATGACAGGCTCCATTCCAGGAGGGCTGGGTTACCTAATATGCTTTCTCAAACTCACTAAACATCAGGACAAACATTGATTTTTTTTAAGTGCATTGTTCAGATGAACAACCCTGGTGCATTCAGTATTTCTAATTAAAGTGGCCAAGAATATGTTTTTAATATTCTGAATCAAATTCTCTTTCGTATCATAGACAGAGAATGGCAATTTTCAAGAATCTTTAGGGAGAAACTAATCACTCATGTAGAAAAACTATTTTGTGACACTCTGGGGGTATATGTGTTGGGGTGATAAGAATCTTCATTTCAAAGAGATAAAATGCTTCTCAATTTTAAAAGAAGAATTTACATAAAAATAGAAGTGTCTTCTCCAAGCTTTTTTCTGTGGTATTAGCTCCCATTCAGCTAAGGGCAGTGCGGCATCAATTATTTTAATAGGGCCCAGAATGCAGCACTATGCTACGTATCATCTCCACAGCCAAGGTGTCATTTTGGTGACTGACAAAGCATTTCTTCCATTAACAGAACCTAATGCTGTCATAATTTTTTAATCAAGAAAATATGCTCACTGTGATCTACTGGCTCTTTTCTATCAGAGTTCACAGTATTGTAGACAGAAAAATGTAACAATTAGTCTCTGTCGTTGTACCCAAAAAAGTGGTTTTACGGTGTAATGCAGGTATACCAAAGACCACTTGTAAAAACACATGTAAAAAATATCAATGTTAATGTACACTTGATAATTTGTTACTAATGTGAAAGGAACTGAGATATAGATCCCCCCACATCAGTTAAACTTAGATCCATTCGCTAATTAGTTCACCTCTCCCTTACAATGAACTCCAAGAAAAATGAAACTGTTGAGTTCACCGGGTATGGTGGCATATGTCTGTAATTGTAGCCCCTTGGGAGGCTAAAGCAAGTGGATTGAAAGTTCAAGGCCAGCATGGACAAGTCAGGGTCTTGGAATTTTTCTGACATTTTTTTGTCCAGTACAGATGGCCTGTTTTTCAAAACAAAAAAGATGATTCAAAAAAGAAATGCTCCGAATATAAAACAAGGCAGTTGCTGTAGAAAAGTGTGGTGTTTTCTCTAAAAGTTAAATATAAAGCTACCACATAACCCAGCAATTCTGTTTCTAGGTATGTTCCCAAAGGAACTGTAAGCAAGGTCCAAAAGGGTTATTCGTACACCAATGTTCTTAGCAGCATTATTCACAATAGCCAAAAGACAGAAGCAACCCATCTGCCCATTGACAGAGGAATGGAAACACCAAAATGAAATACATATAGTACACACTACAGTCAATCTTATGCAGCATTAAAGGATAAGGAAATTTGGTACAAGCTACTGCATGAATAAAACTTACAGACACAGTGCTAAGTGAAACAAAAATAGGACTAATAAAACATTGTATGACTCTGTTACACAAGGTACCTAGAGTAATCAAATTCATAGAGATAGAAATTAGAGTTCAGTTTACCAGGGTCCGAGGAGGACAGATTGTAAATAGTGTTTAACTAATACAGAGTTTTGGAGGGTTTGTTTGTTTGCTTGCTTGCTTTTGTATTTTGTGCAGGTGCAGGGTCTCACTATGCAGCTCAGACACTTAATGACCCTTCTGTTTTCAGCCTCCCCAGCATTGGGATTACAGGTGTGTACCACCATGCGCAGCACGGTCACTGGCTCAGCACATCCCAGGTCTAGGGCTGCCTGCATGGCACATGATGCCAGGGATGAAACCCTGGCCCCTGCGCTTGCCTAAGTAGATGCTTATTCCACTGAGCTATCTTGCTGCCCCAGAACTTCAGAATGACACAAAAATTCTTTAAATTGGTGGTGGCAATAGTTGCAAATTTTGAAAGTACTTTAAGTCATTAAATTATGCATTCAAAAATGATTAAAGGGCCTGGGAGATAGGTCAGCAGTCTAAGCACTTGCCTGGCAAGTACAAGGACCTGGGTTTGATCCCTGGTATCATATGCTGGGCTGGCCCTGTGCCAAGCCAGCCACGGTAACACTGTGCACTGGCACAGGCCTGTAATCTCAGCACTAGGGAAGCTGAGACAGGAGAATCACTACAAGTTTGAGCTATATAGTGAGACTTTGTATCAATAAATAAATAAAAGATCTATTAAAATGATTAAAACAGTAATCTTTATGCTATGTACATTTTACCACAATAAAAAGTATGTATGGGGCTGGTCAGATAGCTCAGCGGACTAAAGTGCCTGCCTAGGCAGGCGCAGGGACTGCGATTTCATCCCTGGCGCTCTGAGAAAGCGATTGAGAATGGGCGTAGTGGCACGCACCTGTAATCCAGAGTTTGGGAAGCTGAAAACAGGAGGGTCACCACCAGTGTGATCTGTATAGTGAGACCCTGTAAACCCTGTACTAAATACATTTTTTAAAAAGTATATATGGCCCAAAAGAATCTTCCATTCATATCCAGGCAGAAAAACTATGACTGCATAGCCAAAAGTTCTATTTTCAATTTAAAAATTAAAAGTTGAGTTCTGTAAGCTCCCCCAACATTGAGGACTTCATCATTATAGCAAAAATATTTATTAGTAAATCATATATAGTTTTCCTTCTGTTCTATTGTGACTTTAGTCATCTTCAATTAATTCTACTGTTGCCTTCAAGAATGCTCAGGAAAATCCCCCTGCACAATAAGAGGAAGAGCCTGAGAGCAGAGAAGCCGATAACTGTTACCATTTTGATTCTGGATACAGGTTTGAAGTCTTGAGTTCTACCTTTCATTCTACCATATTAGTGAGTTTCTCATTGCTATAATAAAATGTGTGGGCAATTAATTTATGAGGATGTATTATTACATGCTACTTTTAAGCTTATAGAGAAAGGATATATTTAGCATGTGGTCTGGAAGTTACAGTCCAAGATGGAGCAGCCCTGTTACTTCTCTGGGAAAGAAGCTGGTGGCAATGGTAGAAGTCCATGGAAAAGTAAGCCACGCAAATTATGCCTCAGTAGGCAGTGATGGAGAGACTGGTGTCTCACAGTCCCCTCTGAGGGTACACTCTGGTAACACAAGTGCCTCCCAATAGACTGACCTTCTAGCACCACACAGAGTTCCAAGCCTTTGGAACTTTAGGAGACCTTTAGGAGCCGTTCAGTATTCAACTACAGAAGTGACATGGCAAAACGTAAAACAGCTAGAAGTTGATACTGAACCTAAAACTGACTTATACAGCCTTACTTTATAATCCAGATTTCATAAGCTATTCCATTAAGGGTATTGGCATGATTCAGAAATTATACTCTCATACTTGGGATCCACAGCACCAGAAACGGTGGCCATGTGCATAAGTGGATGTTTTAACCAAATGTGAAAAAAAAAAGATTAGTTGTTCCATTTCTCTGTGGTCCTTCAATGTAACTTTTCAAGGATCAGGAGCCAAGACATAGTTATTCCTTTGCTCCAGATACTATCTTAATGAGCCATAGCAAATTTGAGAACCAAATGTTTTCATTGTGTCCAATTCAGCTACTTCTTATAGACATACTCTATCAATCTCCTAAAACAAACATCCTCCTAAGTGAAGATAGTGTTCTTAACACAGAAAGTAATTATTGGTTGGTTTTTATTTGGAATCTTCTGTTAGTAACATAATATGAAAAATGCTTTATTGTACATTAAACTATTTAAGGTATTTTTTTCATATTTAGTACAGGGTGTCATTACACAGATCAGACTCCTAGTGACCATCCTGTTTTCAGCCTCCCAAGCACTGGCATTACAGGTACATGCCACCATGACCCAGCTCATTCATTGCTAGCCCTAGGGATAGGGCTAGCATGGCATGCCTGGTATCAAACCCCGATCCCTGCACCTGCCTAAACGGTGTTTTAGTTTGCTGAGCTATCTGGCCAGCCCTCTGTTAGGTCTTATTATTTATTTATCAATGTAACTAAATTAATCAGTAGCAGATTTTTCTTTTCCATTTGTACTTTGCATATTTTTCTGTATCTGCTTTCTTGTATGCTAATAGGCTTAATTAACCTTTTGTCTGTCCCCTAGCATGCAACTATCTTAAATGAGCCATTTAATCAATTTATTCATCACCCATGCAAATTTGATCTGATATAAGACTGAGTCACCCAGTCAATCAGGCTGGATACTTGTTGAAGTCAATCAGTAAACTAAGCCTCTGTGTTCACCTACTTGGATCCCATAAATGCAAGGAATACTCAGTTGGCTTGGGTATGGGAATTTAATCTGCTGATACAGAAAAGTATCCTCAATAAGCTACAATTGGGATTCAGTGGATGAGCTCGATGGAGCAAAGCTACTGCCTTATGGAGGCAGGGAAGCAGAGGGCAAGCAAAAGAGCCAGGAAGGAAAGGGCTAGGAACAAGTGCATCTTTCGAATCCAGTGACCTGTGTCAGCTGCCCAGGCTGCACTCCTGGGATATGGAGCTATGAACTCCTCAAGATTAATCCGCTTCATGAAGTTAGAGTCCTCATGACCCATTCAGTTCCCCAACCCTCACCAGCTGACAGACAAGTCAACTCAAGGAGGTTTGCTTATTTTTATAATTTTCTTTTATTTCAAAGAATAAAAACAAAAGTAAGAAAAACAAATACAAAAACAGGTTAACATGCAATAATACATATATTACAGATTTTGCAAAATAATACAATCTGATTAACAAGGAATGATATATTATCTGTTTTTATTGTCAAATCTGTTGCTCAGATTAAGAGATATTAGTTATGCAAGATAGTACGTATGATTGAATATTACCACATACTTTCAAGAAATTTTAAAGTTTTGGCCTTGTCTTTTTCTTTTATTACATTTTTCTAAAAAATTTACTTTAAAGAGAGTATAGTAATAGATAATATGATATTAGAAATGGTACGCATTTAGAATACCAAAATGACAGGACTTTCAAGCATAGTTTTGCATTACACATTGCTGTCCTCAGTGTAATTGTTTAGTTCACATATCTGCATACAGAACTAGTCAAAGTGAGAATTCTACACATTAACTGCTATTTCCATAAAAGGGATGGAAATTCTTAATATAATCACTTCATCCATCTTGTATTTATGCTTGCATATATTTGCCCCTACCATTTTCCCTATCTTTTCTCCTTTCTCTCCTCTTTGTTCTTTAATGCTTAAGTTCTGTTTCTTCTGCATAACTATATCTGTTATACTTTTCAGATTTTATGTCTTTTTTTGGGATCCTTACACTAGGGAGACAATGCGATATTTTCACATATGGATCTGGTTTATTTCACTTATAAGTATATCTTCAAGTTGTATCCACTGATGTATGAAGGCTTCCAGTTTGTTTTTCTTTATAGCTGAGTAATACTCCATTGCATAAAAATACCACATCTTTTTTCATTCATTCTCAGGTGATGGGCATTTTTCTTGTTTTCAAGATTTGGCTGCTATAAACATAGGTGCACATATATCACTAAGATATGTTTTCAGTTCTTTTGGGAAAATAGCTGGATTGAATGGGATTTCCAGTCCTAGTTTCTTAAGGACTCTCCACCTGATTTCTGTAATGGTTGTACCAGTCTACATTCCCATGAGCAATGGAGAACGGTTCCTTTTTCCTCCACAGCCTTTCCAACATTTGCTGTTATTTTATTTCTTTATGATAGCCATTCTTTCTGGGGTTAGATGGTATCTCAATGGTGTTTTAATTTCCATTTCTCAAATGGCCAATGATGTGGAGCATTTTTTCAGATATTTATTTGCCTTTTGTATTTCTTCCTCTGATGCCCACTTTTGGATTGAGTCCTTAAATTTTGGGAGCCAAATTATTTTTAGTTCTTTACATATTCTAGATAGAAGACCTTTGGCTGAGTGATTTTTTTCCAATTTTGTGAGTTGTCTTTTCATTCTATTCATAATTTCTTTTGACCTTCAGAAACTTCTCAATAAGAAGAGGTTCCAGTTTTTGATTCTTTGAAGTATTTCCCATGCAGTTTTATTTTTGTTCATGAAATGTTTGCCTACCCCTCTTTCAGTAGATTTATTGTCTATGTTTTTAGATCTTTAATCCATTTTCACTTTAGTTTAGGGCATGGTGATAGTCCCAGGTCCAGTTTTAGTTTTCAGCATGTGGAGAGTCAGTGTTTCCAGCACCATTTGTCAAAGAGGCTGTCTTTCTTCCAGTGGACGTGTTGGGCCTCGTCAAAGACAAGACGGCTGAGTATGTTTGTAGTTCTGTTTGCATCTTCTAATCTGTTTCATTGGTCCTCCAGGCTATTTTTTTGCCAGTACCAAGATGATTTTATCACAGTAGTTTTGTAGTATAAGTTTAAGTCAGGAATTGTAATGCTCCCTGCCTTGCCTTTGCTGCCCAGGACTGCCTTTACTATTCTAGGTCTTTTCTGGTTCCAGATAAATTTTAGGAATGATTTATATGAGGTATGTAGTGGTATTTTGATAGGATTGCATTAAATCTATAATTTTGCAAGTATGGCCATTTTCATAATGTCAGTTCTTCCTTCCAAGAGCAAGTAATATGTTCCTATTTTCTGAGATCCTCTTTGATCTCTCTCAAGGTACTAAAATTTTCATTTTATAGATATTTGACTTCTTTCATTAGATTAATTCTTAGGTATTTCTTTTTTGGGGGATGCTATTGTAAAGAGTGTTGTCTCTCTATTTTCTCTTTCAGTGTGTTTGTTATGGTGTAGAGGAATGCTATGGACTTTTGGGTATTGACTTTGCAACCTGCTATGCTGCTGAATTTGTTTACTACTTCTAGGAGCTTCTGGGTGGAGTTTTTTGGGTCTGGTCAAGTACAGTATCAGGTAATCTGCAAATAATGACAGTGTAACTTCTTTTTTACCTACTCTTATTCCTTTTATTTCTCTCTCATGTCTAATCACTGTAGCTAATGAATTCAGAACTATATTGAATCACAGTGATGATAGAGGACATCCTTGCCTTGTACTGATTTGAGAGTAAAAGATTTTAATTTTTTCCCATTTACAATTATGTTGGCTATTGGGTTGTTATAGATGGCTTTTATCAGATTGAGGTAGAGGCCATCTATTCCAATTCTCTGTAGGGCTTTGATCATGAATAAGTGTTGAACTTTGTCAAAGGCCTTTTCTGCATCAATTGAGATAATCATGTGGTTTTTGGATTTGGCTTTATTGCTACAGTGTATTACATTTATAGATTTGTGTATATTGAACCACTTTTGCATCCCTGGGATGAATCCTACCTGGTCATGATGTGTAATCTTCTTGATGATTTGCTGAAACCTATTTGCTAAGATTTTATTGAGGATTTTTGCATCTATGTTCATGAGGGATACTGGCCTGTAGTTCTCTTTTTGGCTGGCTCTTTCTCTCGTTTTGTTATCAATATAATACTTGCTTCTAAGAATGCTTTTGGGCATATTGATTCCTTTTCAATTTATTGAAGAGTTTGAAGAGTATTGGGATTATATCTTCTGTAAATTTCTTGTAGAACTCAGGAGGGAATTCAGGTCCATCAGGACCCGAATTTCTTTGTCAGTAAGTTTTTTTATTACATTTTGATCTTCATTGGCTGATATTGGGTTATTGAGAATTCTAGAATCTATCCATTAGAATTCTTATGTGTCTTTGATTCTGTGAGAGTAAATATTTTAAAAGTAGTTATTGGTAAACTTCTGAAATTCCACTGGGTCTGTAGTAATTTCATCCTTTTCATTCCTTATTGCTTGAATTTGAGTTTTCTCTTTGCTCTTTTTGATGGGGTTATGTAGGGGTTTATCAACTTTATTTAATCTTTCAAAGAACAAGCTTTTTGCATTAATTCTTTGCATTTTTCTTTGTCTCAATTGCATTAATTTCTGTTCTAATCTGTATGATTTCTTCCCATCTTTGGGATTTGGGCTTGGCTTGCTCTTCTTTGTCTAGATGCTTGAAGTGCAGCATTAGGGTACTTCTTGAGGTACATTCTGTTTTCCTAATGTGTGAGCTCACAGCTACAAATTTCCTTCTAAAAGCTGCTTTCATTGCATCCTACAAATTCCAATAACTTGTGTTTGAATTTTCATTGGATTGTAGATATTGTTTAATTTCTTGCTTAATTTCATTTGTAACCCATTGGTTGCTGAAAAGAGTGTTATTTAATTTTCATGCATATACTTGGTTTGTCAATTATTTCCAGTTTCATTGCACTGTGGTCAGATAATATGCAAGGGATAATTTCTGTTTTCTTGTATATACTTAAGCATGATCTTTGGACTATTTTAGAAAATGTCCCATGTGCAGCTGAAAGGAATATATATTCAGATGTTGTTAGGTGGAACACTCTGTATATGTCCACTAGACATATATTTCCTGGAATTGTGTAAATGTTCAAAGGTCTGGTTCATTTCTGCTACTCTTTGTTAATTTTTTGTCTGCTTGACTTGTCTTTTAGGGATAAAGGGACGTTAAGATCTCCTGTTACGTCTGCATTATTGGATATTACATTTTTCATGTGCATTAAGATTTGTCTGACATAGTTAGGTGCTCCCATATGTGGAGCATATATATTTATAACTCTTATCTCTTCCTCTTGTATTTTTCCCCTTACCATAGTGGCCTTCTTTATTTCATTTGATCATTCTTGGTTTAAAGTTCATATTGTCTGTGAACAGGATTGTTACCTCTGCTTTTTTCTGAGGTCCTGTGACATGTAGTATTGTTTTCCATTCTTCAGCTTTGAGTCTATGGAATTCTTTATGAGTTAAGTGTGTTCCTTGTATATGTTGTTGGACTTTGCTTCCTAATCTACTCTGCCAGTCTATTTTTTTTAATTGTTGAATTGAGTCCACTCACATTGATGGTCATAAGTGAGATGTATTGACTTATGTTTGACAAGTTATTTTCCTGCTGTTGGTTACCCATTTTTCTCCTGTGTTTGTTTGCCTTACTTGGTGGGTTCTTTCCATTCTCATTCTTGGAGTTGTGGTCATTTTGGTCTCTCTCTAGAATTTTTTAGTAGTTTGCATAGGGTTGGGTTGGTCATCATGAAATTCTTTAGTTGTTCTTTGTCATGGAAGTATATCACTTCTCCATTAAACTTGACAAAGAGTTTTACAGGGTACATCAGTATGTGTTGGAATTTGTTTTCTTGCAAGACTTGAAGTACTTTGCTCCATGCGCTTCTTGACTCAATGATTTATGATGAGATATCTGCCATTATTTTGATGGTTTTCCTTTAAATGTGGTTTGTTTCTTTTCTCTAGTGGCTTTTAGCATACTGTTCTTGTGCTGAATTTCTGGAATCTTGATTGTTACATGTCTGGGTGTGGTTTTAATTGGACTGATATTATTTGGAGTTCCACATGCTTCAGTTATCTGAATGTCAGATTTTTCACCCATATTTGGGAAATTTTATATTACTACAAAGCTATTACATTGCCCATATTCTCTTTATATTGTTTGTATTGACTCCTTCTTTCTCATTGATGCCAATTAGTTTTATGTTGTTCATCTTTGCATCATCTTGCAGCTGTTGAATTATTTCCTGGAATGTAGTTGTTTTTAAGAGATCTTTCCTTTTCACTAGTGGCAACAGTGTCTTCAAGGTCTGAAAGTCTGTCTTCACTTTCATTCAGGTGATATTGTCAACTTTTAACTGAGTTTTTAATCTCTTGAATATGTCTTTGGATCTTCTTTATGCATTCCATTTCTTTTCTATATTGCTCCTTTAAGGTTTCCATTTTTTTTTTATTCTCCTCTATTTTTTAATCAGTGTCTTCTTTAGAAGTACTTAGTACTTCTTTCATTATAGCTAATATTTCTTTTCTTATTTTGGAGATTATTTCTGATCTGATTTCTTCTGTACCTTTGTACTGTTTCTTTACTTCCAACACTATTCTTTCAGAGATTTCAGGTGTGTGACTTCTGATTTTTTCTATGCTAGTGTCTTCCGTATTTGTTCTGGGTGGGCTCAGAGACTGAGAATGCATTTTTCTCCTCTTTGTCATTTTATGTTTCAGAGAAAACTATTTTGATTTCTGTGATTTTTTGTGAAAGCTTTTTAGAAGTTAGCTATATCACTATGACCAGAGCCTCTATATAGAATCTGTTCTTTAGATATCTCTTCTGTGTCAAAGATTTTTGTTTTTGTGTGTCCCAAGGATTTGCTCTCTCTATTGATTGAGAGTAAGATACTGGTTTCTGTTTGGCACTGACCTCTGACCTTTGGTGTAGAGCTTTGGTGCAGTTATTACCCAACATCTTTTGTTATTATTACCCAAGAGAGGTCACATGGTTAAGGCAGATATAACTTTCTATTTACAGTATTACAATTAGCAACACTAATAAGGGGTAGTGAGGTTTAGCAATTGACAAACTTTTGTAGCTAATTGTTTTGTATTTTAAACCATAAAAGCAAACATTAATGACTGTATAAATAAGCAGATAGTAAATTGGGAATTTCTATTTAAAGTAGTTCCCCTAAGTTCCATTTGTTCACATCCCCTTTACATGCCCAAAGTCTTCCAGTCAGACTAGTTCAGCCCAGGTACCTGTTGCCAGAGAGAGAGAGACAGAGACAGAGAGAATATGAGAGAAAAGGAGGAGAAGGGAAGAAGGGAAGAGGGAAGAGAGAGTAACAAAGTATCTGAGGTCCAAGCAGGAAATATAAGTGAGAACAGATAGAATATAAGGTCAAAAACATGAATGCTAGAGAGATGCAGGATGCCTCCTGCCAGGTGATGATTGAAAAGCTTCTTAAAGAGCAAGGCATTACTTATTTATCTTAGTCTTGCAGCACTGGAGTTTCAACTCAGGACCTAGTGCAAACCAGGCAATTGCTCTCCCACTAAGCAAAACCTCAGCCCCGCAAAGCTCCACCACTTCATCCTGCAGAAAGTCCACTGCCATAGCATCACCATCAGTCTTTTCCCATCGAGCTTCCCACTGGCTAGTAAGTCATCCATCAGACATCTGTTCAATGCATTCTAGGCCCCGACCCAGGGCCAAGCACTTTGCCTAGGTTAACCCACTCTCTCCTCACTACGGCAGAGATGATGTAGCCCCAGATGATGCAGAGTAAATAACCAATAAAAATTGTAAGACTTCATGGAAGGTGATACAAAGAATTTTAGAGAAGGATCAGAACTCTCTCCTCTCCTTTTCCCACTGCCAAACACAGATGGCAGCAGACAGTGTTTGGTGAGTGAGTGAATTAATTAATTAATTAATAAAAAAGATACTTAAACTACATGTAGACAAATTGAATTCCATCTCCAAGCTCTATGTAGGAGTTTGTAATTACAAAAATTATTTCTTTAAGGCAAGCTTCAATTCTTCTGATAATGTTATTGCTATGCCTGATTAAAACATTGCAAGCCTTCTTTTTGAAAACATGTTTGAATTTAATCTGTTCAACAGAAGCGGCTTTCAGATCTTTCTCATCTTCTTCCCTGCTGTTATACATCCTGTGTCCACAAATAACAGACAACGAAAGAGAAAAGTAAGTTTAAAATGTTTTATTTGCATAAAACAAAAAAAACAGAAAGAATAATTTTTTTTGCCAATTCATTTTGATAAAAGCTGATGATGTTGGCTAGCTTTGCATTTATATCCAGACAGCTTTATGTTTCTATAGTTTTACCCACCTCTGATTAGAAACATGTTACAGCCCTTTACCAATTATATAGCAAAGAAATTATGTCATAGTATAAAGCCATAGACCAGAACAATTCTAAGTTACATAGCAGCCTAACACACTGCAAACTACAACAGGAAGCAAAACACTGATAAATGAGTTCATATAGCTTATTATAGGTATCAGGGCTTCCAAGTTCCAATAGCACAGCAACCAACCCAGCAATACTCAGCTAGGATAATGGGGTTGTGGACGACCCAGACACACATTAGAAGTCATAATGAGCTGGGAAAACTGGTTTCATTTTCTTTCTGGCTGACTCAGTTCAGCGTGGACTTGGCCTTCTCCTGAAATGTCCTCTGAGGTCATCAGATTCTGTTAATTTTCTTCTAAGATTCCATTAATGAATCAGAGGCAGGCAAGTAGTCAAATTTCCAAAACTCATTATGAGACTGTTTACTGCCTCCTGATAGTGCTGCAGGCCTTGCTTCCTGCTCACTTGGTTTTTGGCAGTGAAAAGCAAGGAAATGTGTTCATCAGAGCAGAATTTTTGATTTACATACATGGTTACTTTGTAGGGAGGAAATCTATAATATTACTGGCCCATATTCTTCTAGATGCAGCTGGTGTGCTTCCAACTCTTTTCATTCTTTAGTATTTAATGGTTAATTTGTTAACTGATTCTTTTATGTATTGATTTTAAAAATAGAGAATAAAAATAGTAAAAAAAAAATAGAGAATAAAAAATAGTAAAAAAAAGTAGAAATGATACAAAATTTCACTAAATAAAATGATAGGAATTTAACAATGGTAGTTATAGTCCATATTGTCTTTAAATATGTTGTTCAGATTACCAGATCTAAGCATGCAAAATCAGTCAAAAATATTTAATCATTAACTGTTCCTTTCAATAGACCAACAGAAATCAGCAGTATAATTATCCAATCCATCTTGGGTATATGCATATATACTTATTTTTGCCTTCCTTCTTTCTTTCTTCTTTCCTTTCCCTCATCCCAGTTGCTCCTTCCTTTTGAACAGTTTCTTTCCCTTCACAGTATATATATTATACCTTTCAGATCCTATTTACTCTTTCAGGTCCTTACACTAGCAAGGTAATATAATGGCCTTTAGTTGTATCCACTTATCTATAAAAGACTCACATTTATCTTGTTTCACAGCTGAGTAACACTCCATTGTATAAAAAATGCCACATCTTTTTTACCCATTCCTTAGTTGATGATCATTTGGGTTGTTTCCAAGATTTAACTATGGCAAATTGTTAACTGATTCTTGTCAATGTCTAATGCAATCAAGAGACTTTGCTCTCTTCTCAGACCCTGGATGCCTATAGTCGTATGAAATAGAAGTGCTGTCTAGAGAAGGGAGCCCATGCTCCTGAGCAGTGACAGTAAGCCAGATGTGAGTCCAGGTGCTTTCCATCCACCAAACTATGGAGCAGTTGCCATGGCCACATTCTATCAGGGAAAAGTGAGACCTTGAGGTAAATCACACAGAACTCTGTGCTTTTAAACTTCACCACCTAACAGGGGATCACAAAAGACAGTAAGTGAAGAAAGAAGGAATGGCTAATTTTGACTGTGAGGAACATTTAATATTTCCAAGCTCTGCTGGAGGCCCTGCATCTACCTTAGTCACAATCTTCCTCTTTGTCCTAAACTAGGGCCCTGGGCAAAGCCTTGCCAGAAGCCCTGTTCTTCATAGAGAATGGGCTCTAATCCCTTTCCTCAAGGCTCCTGCCTCCTTTGGAGGAAAACTACTTCTTTTGGTTTCTTTCACATTTTCATCAAAGATCAAAATGACTGCATATAACTGAAGCTGAAATTATCATCACCCCATCAAAATATGAATATCAACTATATCCATATTTGCAACATAAGCACTTCATACTCAAAATTTTTAAAACACTGGCAGAAACCATCAGAAGTTTACTATATCAGAGAATAAAGTGCAAATGTTCTGCTACAAGGAGGAAACAAGTGACAGTTTTTTTAAAAAATGGAGTAAAAATGAGTTTCTTACTAGGTCTAGCTCACTGTGAACAGGCCACATGGTAAACCACAATTTTTTTGGTTGTTAGAGTTAGAACTACTGGAAATCCACATGCATATAGGTATCCTGGATCTTAATAAAATTGAAAGTTTCTGTTCTGTGGAAGATATTCTCAAGAGAATGAGAAGATTAGAAATAGGCCACAGATTTAGAGAAAATATTTTTGAAAGTAGCACTGATTCTTGCCAAGAAAAACTTTATTCTCTTTGTCTTCTCTGTTGGAAGCCACCTTTCACTCTTCCATCTCTTTTGACCTCTATACCCAATCAGGCATCAAGTTGTGTGGATTTTTCTCTGTTATTTCTTAATTTCCAGTCCCACTAACATAGAAGAAAACAGTCTTTTCTACTGGCATTTTGATGGCAACTCCCAACACATTCCTGCTCCTAGTTTCACTTCTCCTCATCAGTGCTTTAGTCTACAACAAATCTACCTTCTTAAAATGTCTTCTGTATAGTCTCCATGTATCCAAAAGGCTGTGTGTTTGGGTCTCCATGCTGAGCTACATCACCCACAATGATCTCTTTTGATCACTGACTCTCTTGGACTCTACCACTCAGTCTTCTTGCTTGGGCCTCCACTATATATTCCCTGATATTTCTAGTCATCCTCTTCCCTGTGTCTGTACACCCTTTACTAGACCTTGATGGCAAAACAAGTGTTCGTGTGTTATCTGAGAATAACCATAAGTAGAATAAAGCACCGAGGCACAACATCCCTGGGGGCTCCGACAGCTTTCTTTCACTTTTCTGTGACTATAAATAACTGTAGACAGGCAGTGCTATAACAAGCCCCAATGATGATGGATCAGATGTAAAATCACAAAAGGCTGATCAGGCAAGAGAAAGCCGCTGGCCATATTGATTATTGTCTCTGCCATTTCTACCTATTTATTCACTTTTTCTTTATATGTAATGACCCTGGTTAGACTTCTTAGGCCATCTTCCTTGCCACACACTGATGTTTACCCAGTCCTAGCATTTGTAACAAGTGCACGTATGACAACCTTCATTTTCCTTTATTGTTCAGTCACTGTCTCCCTCCTCCTACAGCTGTCTCCCTGCCGCAGCTTCAATTTCATGTCATTCTGCAGTCTTCTTGATCCCTGAACATGTTGGCCACTATATCTGTGACAGATTCCAAGTCATTATTGCCTTTTAAAACTTGTGCATGTACACTCGTATTCAAAAAGCATTTTTTCCTAGTCAGATAAATTGAGACTAGAGAGTAAATATTTTAGGTCCAAATTATAGTCCAACAACATTGTCTTACAAGCAGTTATCCTCCCATTAGAAGTGCTGGTCTCTCAGATAGCTTTCCCTTTTTATGATCCTATGTATATATTTCCTCATTATCTCAAGAGGGAAACATTTGTTCTATAAGAAAAAATCAAGGTGGCAAACCTCATCGTCATCTCTGCACACTCCAGTTATCAGACCCCATCCACACAGAATTTTGAAGCCACATGGAAGACAGACATTGGATCCATCAGGTCATCACCCAGGACATCTTTCTCCTTGATCTCTCAGCTGTCATATGAGCCAGCCCTACACATAGAAGGACCTAGCCCATCTTTGCTGGACAATGAAGAGTGAGTGTATAGTAAAATTTCACACCTTTTTGGGCTTCAGGAAGTTTCCTAGCAGTGCTCAAATTCACATATTTCAATTTTAGATATTTGGAAACCAGGAAATCCTGGAGCTTCTCTAACAAAAGAGAAGGAAATCAGTGCCTTCATCATGCTGAGCTGTCCTAGGGTCCCCACAGCAGCAAGCCACACAGTGCATAACACCATCTCTAAAATGTGAATAGAAATCTCATTTCAACTTAAGACTGGCCCAAGCATGATTTTCTGCCTGTGTTCAGCAGTCACTCTGTACTAGGTACCCATAGTATAATTATTCTTAAAAGCATTTCTGTCACTTCCCACCCCCACCACTGCCACCACCACTGCCAACCTGTAGCTCTTAAGCATCCATTCAGTTCTTCAGACCTCCACTAGTTTCCTTCTCTCCTGTGTCCCTCTGTATCCATCCTTAAATGGGTATGTCTTACACTCAGATACATGTGAATCACATCTAATCACCTCCAGCAGGCCATTGCTCCATACTGCATACCTGTAGCCCCATGTCTCAGAGACCTTCCATGTCATTTGTCAGCATCACATTTAACCCTGTCTTTCACCTGTGAACTCAAGAGCTCCCTAATATGAGCTGTACATGGTTTCCTACCCTCCTTTCATCAGGATGTGGGTTCTCCAATGACCCACCTGAGACTATGCTAGGAAAGGGGCAGGGCAGGGTGAATGGGAACATGCTGCTACCCTACCATCCTGATTCCCTGGGTTCCTGTGAGTTCCTTGATTGACTCCTTCTGTAGTCATTTTACTGTGGGGACTTTATAAGTATCACCTCCTTAGTCTTGATCACCTAACCTGTTTAAAGTATGCACACCACACACACACACACACACACACACACACACACACACACACACACACAGAGGATTTCCCACCATCGGAGGTCCATAAAATCTGTGGGGTAAGAAAACCTTCAGACAATTATCAGGACCATCCCTCAACCTTTGTTCATTCATTTATTCATGCATTTAACCACTGGACTGACACCATTTGTTCTATGTGATAACAGGCCCTGAGGATTCACAAACCAGAGAACCGAAGATCTTTAATGAGACAAACATTAATTATTTGGTTTTATGGTTTTGTTGATTTGGGCACAATATACATCCCATTTTTTTCCTTTCAGCATCTCTTGGGTTTTTTTTGTTTGTTTGTTTGTTTTGTGAACTATCCATTCATAGATCTCAGAGTTTCCAGGGGTCCTGACAACTTTTCCACCCCCAACCCATACATGAAGGACAGACATCTGTCCCAGGAGTTCTGACCATCAGAACACAGAGATTGACCTAAAGCAGGGCTCCTTAAACATTTTGGTCCCAAGATTAATTTTGACACACAAAACTAAGGATGCCAAGAGGCTTTGACTAAGTGAGTTATAGTTATAAATACTGGAAATGTGAACTAAATATTTATTTATTGTACTAAGCCTCAGTAGGCACATGAATGTGGCAGCC
This sequence comes from Ctenomys sociabilis, assembly GCA_004027165.1. Classification (NCBI taxonomy): domain Eukaryota; kingdom Metazoa; phylum Chordata; class Mammalia; order Rodentia; family Ctenomyidae; genus Ctenomys; species Ctenomys sociabilis. Next base: position 158,122 of record PVKA01000297.1, on the reverse strand, counting down.
CCAGCAGGAATGGAGGTTATAGCTTCCTTCTTACCAAAACGAATATGGCACTGCCAGGCTGAATGAAACCTGCCAGCAACACAAATCAAAACCAGCACAAACATGGCAATTCTTTTCAAGGAAGAAAATCAGCCCTTTGTTGTACAATATGACACCTCCTCCTCCACTGAAGTGGCAGCAATTCATTTCAACAAAACTGACAATATTTTGGTCTGAGTTTGCCTTTCTTGTTCGTGAACCTCAGCCAACCCTGTGATCTAAGGGCTCCAAACTGTTTGATTCACTTTTTTCATGTCTGACATAACCTCACACCCCAGGTAGCATTAACAGCCCCACTTTACTGCACAGATATGGCGGCAGGCCCACAACCATGACACCCACCAGTAACTCATATGTCACTGCCACCACATACCGCTGCTACCCAGAAACTGCCAGCCCAGCAGAATGATAGAGGGACAGGATAACAGCCAATTACGAGGAAATCCCCTGCATAAATAGCATACGCTTCTCAGAACACTGTTTCCATGCTAAACCAATGATCAGTCTAGATGCCTTGCCCCTAATGGAAAAAAATACATGATTTTGGAGCCAGGGGTGGGAGCAGAAATAGCTTAGCTTAGAGAAGTTTTTCCTCTGGTCCCTGCACACTTTGAGCTCCCTGGATTACCAGTTTCTTGTCTCAGGTGAGAGGATGCATTTACTGGTGGACACAGCAAGAGACCTATTGAACTTACCATGTGGACAGTTGGGGCTCCTTGTACCAAGAACTAGAGAGCAAGAATAAAGTCACCTTTCTGAGAAAGGCAACAGACAATGACCATCAGAAAGAGGTCAAGTTCCTATTACAGAGAGGAGCAAGGAGGGCTATGTTCAACAATCAAGGGAACACTTTGGACAGCTCCAATTGCCAATCCTAGCTAAAAGGACATAAGTGGAAAAATATAACATATGTGACCATAGAAGTGAATATAAACTTGGGGTTTGCATCCCTTAGGAATAAGAGTCTGGGTCTTGCCACCAGGCAAGCCTACCAGTGCAGCCTGCCAACACAGGCCATAATGGAGCTGAGAAAGGAGCTCATGGGACAGCTGCGGTCTCGAGCCTGCCTGCAAGAGCAGTCACCATGATCCACCCCATTAGCGTTTCTCTTCTAAGTTTTTCCCAGGAAAACATGTGTACCAGAGTCCTGGAAAACCTATTGCCAGAATTTTTTTCCATATGAGGAAAAGCTCCAAGAAAGTCAGACGGTTAATGAAGCTGTGTGCCTAGTGAATCCCACAGTTGAGGATCAAAATATTTATTTATTCACTTGTTAGGAAGGTTGTTGATTAATAGCCCTTAGCTATCATCATCTTCAAATATGACTTTGGCTAAAGAGTGCTGCAGAGGTCATGACCTTTTTATAGGGGTGCCCAAATGCAATGACAGGTCAACATAAGGGACAACACTACAGGGCCATCCTAGCGCCAGATGAAAACTTGGAGGAGATTAATATCAAGAATGCAAAGTGAGGTTTGTAAGCTCTCATGTGGGGTTGGCTCAGATCTTGTGATCCCATTGCTGCCCACTTTCTTCTTTCCTTCCCATTTCTTTCCTTTCCACTACAGACATCCATCCAAGGTTGCTGCTAAATGAACTCCATGGATACTTGTCTTTACCTATATATACAGTCCTCAAAAACTCATCTTGCAATTGCTACATGTGAGTCAACTGCAAGCTTGTCAGACAACCCTCCATGCACACCTCTGCCTGGCCCAGGTGCACGCAGGTGGCACTTGAGCTCCTATGAGTTTGGACACTGGCTCTTAGAACCCAGTGGATATCTTCAAAAGATATTTATATCATAATTTTAAATAGTATGTGTTAAATGAATGTTAAAAATAAAAGTGTGCGAACAGGACAAAGTCATTAAAGACAATTCAGAAGCTTATAGTTCTGACAGTGTAGTGTATAAGCAATGCTTTTAAACTGGTTGGTCTAATTGAAAAGGGAAAAATAGTTTAGCAGAAAAGATTAACTCAACTTTGGTTAAACTGAGTTTGAAATTCTGGGGAATATCCAGGTGGAGATGTTTGCAAGGTAGTTGGAATTTTTGCCTCCAGACCCTATGCTTAATAGGTCAGTAGGTTAGCAACTGCTGCTTTCAGAGGGGCTTGCAGCTGCTGATTCACACAGCAGGAGTCTCACAGGAGTTTTAAGCTCAAATTGTCATAGGTGCTTTGGGTTACTATGCCAAAGCACCAGCGAGTAAAGGAGGATCCTTATTATAGTAGGGACTGAGAAGTAGGGTTGAAAGGAACTTAGAGTGAAGGGGCTAGTTGAAACTATGGCCTCGGAAGCCGGGCATGGTGGCGCATGCCTGTAATTCCAGCACTCGGGAGGCTGAGGCAGGAGGATTGTTGTGAGTTCGAGACCAGCCTGAGCTACAAAGTGAGCTTAAGGCCAGCCTGAACTGGTGAGACCCTGTCTCAAAAAGACAAAAAAAAAAAAAAAAACCTATGGCCTCGGGTAGGAGAACCCAAAAAGATCATAAAATGTAATAGATTATTAGTCTCCAAAATCCTGTAGATAAGGAGATGGCAACATTTTCCTTTAGTGGTAGCTTCTAAATTTTCAAACCTTTCAGCATCTGTAAGTTTCCTTCTTTAGCCCAACTCCTTCATGATGTATAATTATTTCTTTTCTGGTTCTAACTTATATAAAATACTTCACATTCTTAATAATATTAATCTCCCTCAACTCTTTAGGATAAAAATATTCAACCTTCTATTTTTGTCTACAGCAAGATGAAAATTTTATTTTAAGCAATGTACCTAAATAAGTTAAAAATTAATTCCAAACAACTACTTCAAATTCCAGAAATCAGTGAAGCTCAACAAGCCACATGCATAGCCTGGGTGACCTTTTTATATTTTTGTTTTTTGCCAAGCTGCTGTTCTAGTCAACAAACAGCACAGATGGTAGGCTTTCATCAGCCCATGCTTTGCAGAATGCTGGAGTGGTTTTATTATTCCAAACTTGTAAAAGTCTGAGGATTATCTGTCTCCTTAAGAAAAAACAAAACCAAGCATCCTCAATAGAAAGCAAATCCATCCATCTTTGTAAGCTACTGTGCATTTATCTGAATGTATTTGGGGTGGTGCCAATGGGGAAGACTGTGTGTCATGATGGAGGGGATTGGTAAATTGCTTTCTTCTCACTGGGATAAAATATCTAACACCTACAACTTAAAGAAGGAAAGATTTACTATGGCTCATATTTCAGAAGTTGTAGTTCTTGCATGGTTGACTGGTTCCAGAAAGAAGTCACATTCTGGGAGGGTCTGCTGGAGAAAAGTTGGGCATCTTATGGACCCCAGAGAGCAGAGAGCAAAAGGAGGAGTAGGGTAGAGAGATATTCTCCTTCAGATCACAGGCCCAATAACCCACCTCTTCTGACCAGGCACCAACTCTATGGTTTGTGCCTGAATGTCCCCTCAGAGCCTCATGTGGTCGTAGGGGCAGGGCTTTTGTAGGTATCTGGATGTAGAGTTTATGACTGATTCATTGCCTAGTGCTGGGGTTGGGGATGCAAGCGCTACACCTGCCTTAGGGCAAGTAGCCTGCATACAGCGTAATGGAGGAACAGAGGCTTGTTCTTTCTCTTTTGTTCTTGTCACTTTTGCTGTTTTCTGCCATCATGAACTGCTGCCCTCTGCCATGTGCGGCCCTGCCTTGGAGCCAGCTGAGTATGGACTGAAACCTCTACAAGCTGGAAGCCAAAGAAACCTTTCCTTCCTTAACTTTGGCCATCAGGTATTTTGTGCCAGCAGTGAGAGACACCCCATAATCCAATCACCTTCCACATGTCACAGCTCTGAGCACATAAGGCTTAGTGAGACATTTAGCTATGAACAATAACAGTGCTACACTGGAAACCTGGTTCCAAAGCTCATAACTCCCTCTAAGTTATGATCTGAATTATTCCTCCTACTTGGTCAGTCCCTCATTTATGTGAAAGGATTGGGCTGAGTAACAGTAGTGGTCTCTAAAGTCTAGCAATTCTATGCCAGGCCTTGTTGCAGTATGATTTCATATTTCCATGCTAGCTTCCCAGGGCAATAATGAATCCTGTGGAGGCTGACACATGGGATTGATTTCTCCTTCCACTCTGCACACAACACAGAACACATTCATCTATGACAATGTCCTTAAACTTTTCAGGTTTAAAAATCACCTGCAGGGATTTGTGACAGGCATAGCTGCGGTATGAGCATAGGATGTGGCAGACTGGCTAGGGCACTGGAGCCGCCTGCTAATTACAAAGTTGCAGGACACATCCGCAAAACAGTTCCTCATGTCAGGAGCAAATCAGAGTCCTATATTCAATTCTCCCAAGAACTCAGGCAGATTTTTTTAATAAGATGGCCTAGAGCTGATTCAGCCTAAGGGGTGGAAAGATTCAGAAAGACAGCTACCATTGAGCTCAGGGCCTCTGCATCCTCTTTCATAGCACTCTATTCTAACACCGTAGAGTGTACTTTTCTTCTATTTTATGTGGCCTAAACTCACTCTGCAGGCATGTTTCTTTTCCTACACTTAAAAAATGTAAAAATTTTGTGCTTGCCTTGCCCAATTTTTTATTCAAGACAAAAGACCTTAGAAACCATCTCTGGAAGAACCCAGAACCCAGTAACATATCAGCTGATTTCCTGAGCCAGATAATTTTCATGTCATTGCCATGCATTTACACATATAACATGTTTTACAAGTGATTCTAGAGCACATAGTCATGGCTTATATCTAGATGCTCACCATGAGCCCCATGCTAACACAGGTGGGCCTTTGCAAAGTGATTGGATTACAGGGCTATACTGTTGATTTGCCGTTAGGAACAGTCTGGTCACATGAGTTGGATCACTGTGAGGGTATATTGCTCTTCCTGGGCCTCCATTCAGCCTCCCTGCTTCCTGGTTGCTTTGAGGTGAACCCAATTTTCCTCCGCCAGATACTTCCACCATGCCACTGTTGCCTACAAGAAGACTGAAATTTTTAAAACAGGAGCTAAAATAAGCCTCACTCCCTTTAAGTGGATCTCCAGGATTTTGTCCCATCAGTGAAGAAAGTGACCAAGGCAGGTAGTCAACAATGATACTTGAGAAACAGTGTGCACAGTGGGGCAAAATGCACATTATTGAAAAGCTAACACTTCCAATAGCCCTCCTTTCCTCTTTCATACGTCACAATTTATTTTCTTATGTGGTTCTTCAAAATAAACATCTTCTAAAGCTTTAGAAAGCCTTTCATTTTAATAAATATGATGGTGGTAATGATGATGGTGATGACTTGTTTTGGCAGGTGACTGCTCTGATTTGCCATTCTAGTTTTCTTATAGTATCAGACAATAAAAAAGTAAAGTGAATTTTCAATAGCGAAATATTATGTTTCTCTTATCTTTCATTCTCTAACACACTGAAAAATTAGTAAAAGACAGTATGTTTTTATTCATTTCAAGTGATATTTCAGCAGAAACTGCAATGAAAAAGTCTTTTTTTTAATCTGATAGTTTCATGATTAAGTTACAAAAATGATTTTCTTTTGCCTTTAGGGTTTTGTTTGTTTGTTTGTTTTGTTTTCTTTTGTTTTGTTTTGTTAACTCTTCTTGGAAGTATGATTTCAATGAAAAATTTTCTAGTGCCTCTTTAGCAGGTTTTAAAAGTATAGTTTGTAAAGCAGTGTTTAAATTTTGTATAGCATTTGAATGTTCTGCATGTACATGTAATAAAGCCATAATAGGAAACGGAAGGACAGTTAAGAAACTGCCTGGGACCGGACGCTGCCTGACACAAGAAGTGAGCCTGGGCTAGGGAGAGTCCTCAGCTTGCCACTTGCCTCCAGGCTTGCCCTTCCCACTCATTTTTACTGAGCAGCCAGAGAAGTTTTAAACTCTTAAATCTTCTTACATATCTGTTTTGGGCTGAAATATCTCCTACCCCTACCTGGGAAGAGGAAATTTTGTCTGGAAGCCTAGTTCTCAAGAATGTGACTGTATTTGAAGATAAGGATTTTTAAGAGGTGATTAAGTTAAAATGAGCCCATTAGGCTGGCCAGTCTGGCAATTGTCTTCTTGAAAGAGAAAGAGATGCCATGGGATCCATCCACAAAGGCACAACCATGTAAAGATACCCAGAGAAAAGGGCCATCTGCAAGCCAAGGAGAAATCAGACCTACTGACACTGTAATCCTATACTTCTAGCCACCAGAAGAGTGAAAAAATATGTTTCTGTTGTTTAAGCCACCTAGGCCCTAGTACTTTGTTGCAGCAACCCTAGCCAACTACAAATTAATACAGAAACTAATATAATATAGTTCACTCTGTCTCTCTCTGTATCTCTCTATCTCTTTGTCTTTTTTCTGTCTGTCTGTCTGTCTGTCTCTCTCTCTCTCTCTCTCTCTCTTTCTCTCTCTCACCCACAGACACACACACACACACACAAGTGTGCACACACACATTACTGTCACCTTCCTTAAAATCTTCCAGAACTACTGGACTATATTGGATTATTTTACTGAATTCACACACCTATAATATTTAAATGAAAATGGAATATACATCTCTGACAAAATTAAACAAAAAAGGCAACACAAATGAAGGAATACTTTGTATCTATATATACAAAATAGTTAGGATAGATATATAGCTACTTTCTCTTAATTCAACAAGAAGAAATTTTTTTTTTTAGTTTTTTTATTTTTTATTTTTTGGCAGAACTGGGGATTGAACTCAGGCCCTTGTGCTTGCCAGGGAAGCGCTTATTCCACTGAGCAATCTCCCCAGCCCCTAAAGAAAGATTTGTACTAATAGTGTTTGGACAGGATACCATGTCTGCATCTTGAACTATGAATAACCACTATGAAGACAACAATATGCAATGTATTAGTTATTAAAACTGTCCTACTAATCGGTTTTGAAACTATCTCATTGCTATTTGCTTCTCAATAAAATTAATGAAAAAATAAAAACTTCCAGAGCCTTCTTTTCCCTTAAGACAGAAGTCCCAACCCTGAGCTTGTGAGCTCTGCCGTGACTTCTCTGACCTCTGATGATATGCCTGTCCTAAGGTGATAGCTCCTTCATTCCACAGCACTTGGGATGCAGTTCTTCCCTAACAGAGCACATTTCTCCCTCTTGTCCTCCACTAGTCAGCTTCACCTGACCTTGGATAATTCACAAGTATCTCCTTAAAGAACACTGTCACAGTTCTTGTACTACAGCAGGCCCTTTTCCTATAAGGAGATGTTTAGAAACTCTGGTCAACTTCAGACATTTTCTTCATACCATGTACAGAGCTCCAGGATGATATATGCATTTATTTTTATTATTTTTATTCATTTTGGCCTCTCCTAGTTTGTTGTGAACTCCAGAGTAAGGGCAGGATCTGTTAGCCCGATGGCATCTACAAGGCTAATATAGGACCTGGCAAACACCAAGTGCTCAGCCAGTGATTGCTTAATCAACAAATGACTATAGCTAATATTCACAATGGTCTAAGGGAATTGGCTGGCTTACCAGGTACAAAGAAAAGGAGAAGTAGTGTAATTCTGAGTGCAAGTTGTTGCCCAGTCAGTGGTTCACAATATGATGCTAGAAGCATCTTGCCTTGATTTTCAGGAATCTTAATTACTAGTACCAGCCAGTGTAGACTCTTCTTTCTTTCTCTGGATAGACACTAACCATGCCAGACTAGCTGGACGGTAAGAGTCCCTGCAATCTCCTTGCATGACAGTCTCTGACACTAACTTTGATACCATTCCGGTGACCTTTATTTCACCAAAAGAAGGTCACGGTTGCCCTGTACCCTTCAGCTTTCATCATTTGGCAGCCACTTTACACCTTTCCCATCATTTGTTTTCCCACCCGAACCCTTTCTACCATCCTCACCGAAAGCAACTTTTCTTTTCAACATCATTATTCTCAAACCTTGTGGAACAATCATATCCAGACAACTTTGTACCAACATTCCTGGGCTCAATCCCCAAAGATTCTGCAGTTCAACCTTGAAAAAACTATAGTCTACTGCCATCTGCTCTTAAGTTATGAGCCACACTGTCTGAGACTCATCTTTACTAGTGAGTTTATATGAGCAGTTAAACTAGTGTAATTGTTTCTCAAACACTGACCTGGGGAAGATATAAAAGTTGATAAACACAGAGTGATGTTCTAACTGCATAGCAAGAGACAATCGTGTTGTGCTTTTAGTTGATAGGATACTCACCTTCCTCTCATTTGATTCTTTCAATTTGTGAAGGCAAGCAAGGGTAAAACCATGATGTTCTTCTATTGTTTGCTTCTCCAGCTAGAAACAGCAGTCAGGCCATTGCTCAAACCTCCAAGAACAGGAGGCAAATGTGCATCCTCACTTCCCACATGCAGCTCTTGAATCTATAAGGAACCCATGGTGGAAAGCAATATGGAGGCTCCTTGGAAAACTAAAACTAAATTCCCACATGGTCCAGCAATCTCACTTCTAATTACATATCCAAAGGAAATGAAATCAGTACATCAAAGAGATATCTGTACTTCCACATATCATAGCACTATTCACAATTACCAAGGTATGGACTCAGTGTCAGTGCCCATCAAAAGATAATGGCAAAGACAATGTGGCATATATACACACTAGGATGTCATTCAACCTTTGAAAGGGAGTAAATTATGTGATTTGTGATAACATGCATGAATTTGAAGGACATCAATTGAACAACAACAAAAAAAAAAAAACAGGTACAAAAGGACCAATACCACAGGATTTCACTTATATGTGGACCTCAAATGTCAAACTCAAGAAGCAGAGAACAGCATAATGGTTACCAGAAGCTAGGGGAAGAACGTGGATAGGGAAAGGAGTTGGTGAACAAAGAGTGCAAATGCTTAGTTAGATTGGAAGAATAAGTGTTAGTAATCTGTGGTATGGAAGATGGCAACAATAAAGAGTAATGCACTAAATCCATCTCCAAAGATGTGATAGAAGGGGGTCCTGATTCTTATTGCCAATAGAGGGTCCACAAAATAATCTTTTTATAGACTTCTTCTAAAGTCTAATAAATATGTCTGCGGATGAAGAAACACTACCTGCTTGTTTCTGAATTACACAGTAGAGCTAATGTTAAATCAACCTGAGCTAATTGAAATGCATTTAACCATTCATTTAACCTGAATGCCTGCTGTGTGCTGGGCATCTTCTCAAAGCTGGGACACACAGAGGAAACAAAGAGATCGGGCTTCATTCTACCACACAGAATCCTTCCTGACAGGCAAAGTCCCTTTCAGAGCAGGATGCCTCGATGCCCAAATCCACAGTACTCATGAAACCCATACTTTTGGAAAAACATGTTTTGAAACACATTAGCATACTTTACACCGGGTAAACGCAAAAATACAGATTTCCACTAAACCAGATAGCGAGAAACATTTTACAGGCATGGTTTTACTGCTGCTTTGTAACTCTGGAGGGAAAGAAACATAAGACAGCAAAACCCCAAAGGTCTTGGAAACTTCTAGATCACTTGTCATGCGAGTACCGGTGCAGAGCTGCTCCAGCATTCCTTGTCTCAGTCTTCCTCTCTGCACAATGAGGATTAAAACAGCACCCACTATCATGTTTTCTAGATTCACATCTCTAGAGGACACAGGAAAGTGGCACATGGCAAGCCAGCTTCCAAAACCCTTAGTATTTCCATGCAAATCATATTTAGAAGACATTTCTTTTCACCTATTAATGCTGAATTCTATCTTACTTTCTACTCATCGTGTACCCTTAGGTTGCCTTTCTACCTTCTTTGAGATTCACAATTGCTTCCAATTTAATATCCACCATGAATTTAATTAAAGTTCTGTTAGCGTCTGTCTCCTCTAGACCATTAATGAGGCTGTTAGATAAAATGTAATAAAGATCCCTTGAGCACCCAGCAGACGCTGCTATTAATCATTGTTTACTTCTTTTCAGTTTATGCTCATACCTCAGGGCCATTTCTATCCACTTCTTCACCTCTGAAAATAAAAGTAGTAACAGCTACCTCAAAGAGCTATGGTAAGGAGTCCAAGAGGTTCTATACCATCATATCAGACCTCATTTCAAACTTCATTGCTGCTAGGAACAAAGAATAGGTAGGCTGTGTTTTCATTTGAGAATTTTCCAAACAGACAGTATTGTCCATTGGTGAAAACCAGTGAGCCTGTCAGTTTTACTCTTTGTTAGTTTGTTTAAACAACATTCATCACAGACACTTTCAATGGAGGCAAAACCTACTGGGCCATTTAAGCCCAATTTCTAACTGTGATCCAGGGGCCCCTGCACCCTTGCTTCTCCAAAGGTGGTTATGTTGGGGCTTGTCAGAAAAGTAGAATCTTGGGCCACATTGCACCTGGGAATCTGCATTTTACACTATGATTCATGTGTACATCAATGTTTAAGAATCACTGCCCTCCAGTGATCTGAGAATCAATAGCTGAATAAAGCCACACTGGATGGGTGGGTGTGGGTGTGTGTGTGCACACATGAGGAAGGTGCCCCAACATTCGAGGACTTGGATGTCATGAAACTCCTTCCGAAAAGCAACGAACTCTGAACGCTCAGAGTTCATTCTAGAAAGGAAAAAAGCTAGTGTGCTTATAAATTCTCACCTTATTCATTGACCTTAAATTAATCTTCTTAATTCTGTGTTCCTGTGTCCCCTCTTTCTGGTCTATAGGCCGCATAGTTTTCCATTTGTTTCTGGCTGTTACTTAAGAAATGCATATTGTGACACCAGGAAGGATTAATATTTGTCTCACTTTCAACCCTGTTTCTGGATGTTTTTGTGGTAGCCAGGACCTGTATGTGGAGGAGGGCAGGGGGTACAGATAGGCTTGTCCATACCTGGGTTTGTGAGCCTGTAAGTATCAAGCTGAACTACCACCAAGGGTCATGGTATAATCTGAGTTCACCTTGGCCTTGTTTCAGTATTTCTGCCTGAAGATCAAAAGCCAGCCCACAGAGCCAAATTCATTTAGCCTTTTTCCAGGCTCATCTCCTGCTCAATGTCTATCACAGATGTCTTCTTCCCTCAAATCCTCTAAATTACACATTGTCTTGGATTTTAAAAGAATACAATGAAAAATATTATTAGAAATTATTGCAGGTTTCCTAACTCAATTAGCATTTTCTCAACAAGCAAAGACTAAGCCCCATACATTTTTAGTGAGCCATCGTATAACAATCAGCCCACTAAGGAGCTGTGTGTCACAGAGACACTCAGATTTCCTCTGATTCCTCAACTGTGAAATGGAAATAATAATAGGGTGACCATGTGAATTAAAAAGCAAAAGAAGAATGAGCTCATGGAGAGTGCTCTATAAGTTCAATAAAGACTGCTGATGGCTGGACCACAGAAATCAAATAAGACCGTCTCAGCACAAGCCTACCTCTCCTTCCAGTGAAGAAGCAAGAAAGCAGCAGAATGGCTGGTCTCTTAATAAAACAGAGATCCTTGGGATTCCTCAGTTAACTTCTCTTTGTGCCTCTAACAATATGTATATGTGTACAAGTTTTGAAAATGACCACAAAGAGCTGGTTTAATGAAAAGTGGAAAATGCTTAATATAACTGCATTGACACATTTTCATTTTCCTGTTCCCTAAAACGGAGGCACCTTCCCTCTAAGGCTTAGATTCCACCCCACATGTAAGAAGATAATTTGAATGTAAGAAGGAGGGCACACAGTGATGCAGAAGGTGCTAGAAATCAGATATCTTGTACACACAGTAAAGTGAATGAAACAGAAGATAATTAGATGCTTTTGAAATACCTACATGTCTTCCTAAAACCAGGAGAAAACACCAATCAGATGCAGCTGTCAGATTACATCTTGTTGCCTAGCACTGTTCTGAACTGACTGGGAGTTGCTAGGCAACCCATCCTCTTGGGCTTGGTGATCCAGCAAACACTAGACAGATGCTTTTCCTCTGCTACCCCACAGCCCTTCACAATTTTCTCATCTGTAAGATTCACACCTGATTAATGTTTCCTCTGGACTTTTTTTCCATTCAGATAGAACACTGCGACGTGCAGGATTGCCCTTGCTCAACTGAGCCTGCCTGCTTACCTAAAGAATGCCTCATGGCAAAAAATAAATGATCCTGTAAAGATTAAAAACAGTGTTGAGATGAAAGTCTGGACTTTGGAATATAGGGCAAGGATCTAAACTGTTTCTCCTAGAAATTATCAAATTACCTTCTTCATCAAAGCAAAATAGTACTGACTGGAATGCCCTGGGCCAAATTGCAAAATCATCCAAGTTTATTCCCATCACTCCAAAAATCATTTGGAGGAGAGAAGAGGTGGTTCTAGCAAGAAGTTTGCTCTAACTGCTCACAAGGCTCATTACACTTTCTAGTGAGCCTGCTTGGGCCCTGTAAAAGAGCTAAGTGCAAACAGACTGGCAATAGCCTACTCTCAACCTAGCCCACTCTTGCAGAATGTGTTTACATAATTAGGATTTAAAGTACAATTTCAAGAAGGAGGCAGAGAAATCTTTCTTCATCCTTTTGTCCTGCACTTGATGTCTATTGAATATAAATCATAACACAAAAATGCTGATCCATTTAGCTGGCTCCATAATACTTTGTGCCATTATTGGCCAAAAGCCTAGGGGATTCAGAGAATCCTGTAAAATGGAGATAGTGTCCTTGTGCTACAGACCTGAGCTCATGGGTCTAGGAACAATAGAAAGGCGACTTCACTCAGAATACGCACAGGCAAGCCTTTTATTGGATTTCTGCTCTAACAAGAAGGAAGTCAGAGCTATGACAAAGGACAAGTCAGGCCAGTGGTTCCCCAAGCTAGGAAAAAGGGCAGCTAATGTACTTAAGGTCTCCTCCCTCACGTCCTATCCAAATCCTCCATGCAAATGAAGGATTCCAACTTAAAGAGACCATCCAGCCCAGGCCTGGATGGTCATTGTCTGAGCTCAGTTTCTGGGCAGCTGATGAGTGAGCTCTCATTGCTATAGTGAAGCATGTTTGCAGAAGGTTCATCACTGCCTACTAACACTGTATGTTAGCTAGATGTGTTTGCAGCTATGTATGAAGCTGGGAGCCCTCACTTATGTCCTTGTTTGGTTTTGCTATGAAGGCACAAACAATCCAGTCTCTGTAGTGTCTCTTCCAGCATTTGAGGGTTCTATCCCCTTTTTGGGTGGGCCCCATCTGTCCCATTTGTTAGTTTTGTTGCCCTGATAAAATACTTGAGGTTATCTATTCAAAGAAGGAAAAGAAATGCTTCAGCCTCATGGTCCTAAGGGTGTCAGTCTATGATCACGTGATCCTATGGCTTGGGCCTTGGACAATGCAGCACATCATGGAGGAAGCACATGGCAGAGGAACCCCCTCATGGAGGTCAGGAGGCAGAAAGGGACAAGAATGATGCTCAGTATACCCTGTGAAGTCAGATCCTCAGTGCTCTACCTTTCTCCTACCAGTTCCTACTACCGCTTGAAGGTTCTACCTCCTCCCCAGAGTGCTGCAAGTTGGGGACCAAAGTGTCAACTCATGAGCCTTGGCAGAGCACTAAAGATCCAAACTGCGTTCCTTGGCTTTCGGGTTGTTCTGGGCTCTTGTGTTCACCCTCTGGTTCTAGGCCTAGTGGTTCAGAGCCTCACTTTGATGCTTCCTCAGGTGAGGAACAAACTGCTGGTTTAGAAGCCCATAGCCTATCATCCCTGCTAGCCATTTACTCTAATCCATCCCTTCTCAATTTGGAGAATCTTCTCAGTGTGCTCCACCCAAACCAATATTAAGTTATGACTTTAATGCCTTAGATTTCCAAACAATGCTGCAATAATTATCCTCAACTATCTCTGGCTCCACCCAAGTCCCTAAGCTAAGGAGAAACAACATAGTTTACTACTGTCTGTTTGAAACTCTGACAGGAAAACTCAGAAAATACAACAAACATTAAAAGTGTAAGAAATATATCCACTTTATAAAGGAAGGAAACTGGCACATGAGTGAACCTTGGAGATATTCTGCTAAGTGAAATAAGCCTGCCACAAGAAAGACAACAAGTACTATGTGATTGCACTCCTGTGAGATACCAAGCATAATCCAAATCACAGAAGTAGAAAGTAGCATGGTGGGTGTCAGGAGCACAGAGAGGGGAGAAGAGCTGTTAAATGGATAGAGTTTCACTCATAAAGGTTCAACACTCCTGGGATATGAGAAAGAGTTTGTTTTCACTGAACTAGGACAAAGGATTTTTGTCTTCATTCTGTTTCAATTGCAATGTTGTCCTTTCCACTAATACAGCCCTTACATGTGGTAGTAATGTGGTTTGTCATTGACTGAAGTGTCATTATTCAGTGCTGAGAGTGACTACAACATGAGACACAATGTGCTAGATACTCAAATGGAGACACAGTCAAAACCCTGGGGAATTCAGAGGGATGAACAGTCCAACCCATCAAGGAAGGCAAGAAGTTTTCATGGAAACCCTACCTTGGCATGTGGATAAGACTTCTAAATGTAGAGAAACTGCACAGAGGTGCCAATTTTAGATGAAGGGTGCAGTATGGGAACATGCAGATGGTTGGTTTGACCATAGCACAATTTATATGTAGAGGCAACTGCACAGGAAGAATAAGAGCAAGGCCCTTCTCCACACCTCTGGTGTTTGATGACTTGTATAGATCTAATAGAGATAGGAAGGAAAGAGCTGAGAAGCTAGGATTTGTATCCTCTTTAGAGCAGCCTTGCCCATTGCTGTGTCCCCTCAGCCATCTGCAGAGATATACCTGAGGCTCAGATGCAAAGGCCTTTCACTAAGTGTGTCTTTCTCAGTATTTACAGTGGCTGAGAAAGCAAGCTGTAGTCCCAAACACCAGGCCACAACTAGTGAGAGCCCTTGGGCCCCATGTAGTGACTCCAGCTCTGTTCCCTGCCAGGGCAGGGCATAGACAACTAGATTCCAGGGTCAAACAGTCCCTGCTAGTGAGCTAGCTAATCTGTCCTAGATCTACCTAGCAAGCAAGGGGCCCATCCACTCCCTGAGCCTCTCTGGCTCCTCGGTGCCAAATACAGGAAAACATTTCATGAGGAATGAATGAAGAGACTGTAGACTGCTGATATGCCTATGAGTCAGCAATGCCTGAGAGGGTCTGGGCCATGCAACCAAGGGCTTAGTGATCTGCCAGGGAATGGGCGGAGAGCCAGCCCTGGGCCCCTGCGGGAGGACAGCATGCATGTACAGAGTCACAGAGGGACAATTGGCCCTTTGGTTTGGGTTGATGTTTTTCAAAAATGTATGGCCACAGTCTGAGCAAGAAATACATGTTATATCATAACTAGTAGATATAGACCAATATGTAATTGAAATAAATGATTCATAAATCAATACCTTAATGCCTGGTAATAAGATATACTCTGACATTTTCTCTTCTTGTCTAAATGGTATACTTACAATGCTAGATGAAACCCACGAAATTAATTTGAAAATCCAGCAGTGTACCCACGGTTGGAAAAAATACTAACACATACCCACCAAAATAGGTGTTAGACTTCCTGAAAGATACACTACCTGTAATAGTTTAGCAGGTGCAAATTTAAAGAATATTTAACAAGAAGAAATGGCTGAGAATATAGCTCAGTGGCGTAACTGTCTGCCTGGCAAGTACAAGGTCCTGAGCTCAATGCCTGATA
>PVKA01000297.1:0-142312 GCA_004027165.1 Ctenomys sociabilis | reverse complement strand
CGTATGAAGCACCCCTAATGTGTCTCTTGTAAACCGAGTTCAGGGAATACAGAAATTGGCAAGTAAAGCACTGTGTCTGAAGAACCCATGTCTCAGAAGGGAGTGTGTCATTTTGGATGCTTTGGGCTGCAAATAACAGGAAATTCAAATTGAAATAGCTTTAATGTTAATGATATTGAACATCTTACTTAGCAAGACAAGGGTGATCAGTTCCCGGTTTACCTCACTGGAGAATTTCACAGCATCAGCTCTTACATCCTGTCAAATCAGTGTGTTGACTCTTTCCTTGGTGGCCATAAGGGGCTGCAGCAGCCACAAGCAATGTACTTTACAGAGCTGATTCTGGAGGCATGCCTCATTTTTGAAAGGAGGAAAACTGGACCTCAAAGTTCCCTAGGTAACTATTGAACGTGTGGGCCTCAGAACAGCAGCATCTGGAGATGTCTCTTCTGGGAGAAATACAGACCCAGGTTCCCCACACCAGACCTATGAAGTCAGAGTTTGCCTGTAATAGTTTCCCAACTGCAAATTCAGATGGACAATCAAGCTTGAAAAGCCCCTCCACAGCCCACTTCCCTTCTTTGTTCACAACAGCATAATAATCTTGATCAATTACTCAGTTACTGTTAGGCAGACAACCTCCACGATTGGTTTCAGCTAAACAACATTCATCATCCAGGAGCTGAGAAGAAGAGTCCACTTTCCATGAAGCTGGATATTGGAGTAACATCCTTATTCTATTCACAAGAGGGAGGGCCGGCCAAATAGCTCAGCAGTTTAAAGTTCCTGCAAGCAGACACAGGGGCAGGAGTTCCCATCCTAGGACCAGTCATGCTGGCCTTGTCCCCAGGGCTTGCTGAGACTGCAATTAAGACTGGGAATTACCTGGGCGTGGTGGAGGGGGCCTGAAATCCCAGCTCTTGGGAGGCCATAAACAGGCTAATCACTATGAGTCTGATCTATCAGTGAGACCCTGAGCACCCTGTAGATTCTTCCCTAAAATACAAAAAAAAAAAAAAAAAAGAAGAAGAAGAAGTAGGGAAAGTCCTTTATAAACAACTAACCACATGATGTACTTCACAGAGGTACAAATAAGCATGTAAGCAAGACAATAGTGTGCTATGTGCTATACCTGAAATAATAACTATTCTGTTAGAGTCCAAAGATTTGACAGTCATGGAGTCTTAAAGAAAATACTGCAGAATAGGTGACTTTAACTATTTTGAAAAATGGACAGGAACTTTCCTGGAAAAGAATGTAGCAAAGGGTATTCCAAGCCAATAGAAGATTTTTCCAGGGCAAATTGTGTAGGTGGATGTAACTGAGTGGTAGAGGCATGGTTAGCATCCATGCGGCCTGGATTCAGTCCTTGGCACCAAGACAAAATAAAGGCTGACTGTATTCAAAACATGTTACCTTTTAGCAACTCTCTAAAGTCCCCTGGAGGTCATGGTTCCATCATTATGAGCTCGATGCATCCAGGGCGTAGTCTATGTTTAAAAAGAAAAACTGTGCCAGGAAATGGGGCTCAAGAGGCAGGTGTGGTTGGAGTTATACTGTATGCTTCAGAGGAACAAGGCTTTCTTTTGTCTTCCACTCCTCATTTAAGAAGTGTTTCCCACGAAGTTTCTCTCTCACACAAATCCAGTCTCTTCAGCCCTCTGGCCTGGTCATCATCCTTACAGGGGACAACATGAGGAAAGAACACATAATCATTCTTCCATTCACTGGTTAAATCTGAGGTTCACTCCAGTATTGCCAAACAAGGACAGAAAGTGGGAGAAAATGTCCATTAAAGACGATAAATATTCTTTTTTCTTAGTAGAACTGGGGATTGAACTCAGGCCTTTGCACTTGCCAGGCAAGTGCTTATTCTACTGAGCTATCTCAAATTCTGTCTTCATCTTTGGCAAGGAACACAGAGCTGGGACATGCATAAAATTAGGGCTTGATATGAAATTATTTATTCTCATTCTCAAAAATGGTACCAAGTTGGGTAAACAGTTAAAGAGAAAAGGACCTTCCACATTCTCTAATATTGCCCAAATATTTAAACTAAGTGTCCTTCCATTCTTCTAGAAATTGACTGCTGCCCAAAAATGTTACACTTTCCTCAAAGTTAGATCCATAATTGGAAAGATGCTAGTTTAAGAAATGTTTAAAATTACTTAAAACACCAGTTGCATATTAAAAATCTTAATCTTACAGACCAGAGATCCTGAAACATAACTGCTGGAGATATGGCTGCCCTAGGACACCCCAAAATCCTCCTCTTCAAATCAAGGAATAGCTAACTCTTTCTGATTCACAAAGATCCATGAAAAAATATTTAGTTTCTCCTGAAATTATGTTTTCCAGCACTTCTCATGGGTGTTATTTATCTATAATGGATCTCCATTGAAATTTACATTCAGTATTTTTAAATTTTAACATTACAAATGTTTATGGTATCCTGCAAATATCCTCTTGTTGCCAGCTGTTGCCTTACCAGAACACATCTGAAACTCATGCAAAACCATCAGCCAACTAAAGTTTCTCCCCAAAAGAGCCATCTAACCATGATCTATTAGTAGGTTATGTACAAATGCCTAAGAAGCTGTAAACATAGTTTTACCCCAGCAGAAGTTTTTTAGTAGTTATTCATAGTGCAAGATATAGTTTTGCCAACTGTAGTCCTTAAATTCCAATAAATGCAGTGACTAAATTCGAAATTAGCTTAAAGAGCAAGTTATAGGTGGACATGGGAAACTGATATGGAATTAGATGTGACTAACACTCAAGCCAGTTATAGTATACATATGATTCCATTCAGTACTCAAAAAATCATTAAAAATGACATTAATGTTCTCATTTTTTCTTTAAAGGAAAAGTTTCAGAGTCACTCATGATTATACAGACCAGGGAGTGGTCTGTATAATCAACCATTATTTTTTTCAAATAAACAAATTTTATTTATTTATTTTTATTTTTATTTTTATCTAAATAATTTTATTGAGAAAGAAATAGCAATGAGACAGTTTCAAAAACAGTAGGACAGTTACAGTAATTAATACATTGCGTGTTATTGTCTTCATAGTAGTTATTCATAGTGCAAGATGCAGACATGATATCTTGTCTAAACACTATTAGTACATATCTTTCTTCTCATTGAACTAAGAAAAAGTAGCTGTATATATATCCTAATATATATATATATATGTATATGTATATATTACTACCAAGTGGACCTTCATTTACATTCCCCTTTTTGATTTAGTTTTATCAGAGATGGGTATTCCATTGCCATTAAAATATTGTGGGGCTGGGGAGATGGCTGAGGCTGGGTAAATTGTTCAGTGGAATAAGAGCGCTTCTCTGGCAAGTGTTAGGGCCTGAGTTCAATCTCTGGTTCCGCAAAAATAAAATAAAATAAAAATAAAAAATATTTTAAGTGCATGAATTCAGCAAAATAACCCAATATAGCCCAGTATCCAAATAGTTGTAGGTTATGCATAGAACTGGCAATGTCAGAAGTTATTGACTTCAGCCTTTTGCAGTTCAGCATATTAATATGGCTTCACTTTTTTTTTAACCTCATTTATATACTTTTCTGCTGGATGATTAAGACTAGGATAAAGCAAGACCTCTGTAACAAAAAAGTGTAACTTTTGTCGGATCCCCACAGGACTTGCCCTGAAACGCTGTAAAGCAGTGTTAGACATTTGGATTAATCACGGCCATTGCTTGACTGATTTGTTGATCCAGTCATTGATTCACTAATTATCCACTGCCTATGGATACTTAGTAGGGAATGTCCTGTAGTTTCCATCTTAACCCTGTAAATTCAATATGAAAAGGTCATCAATGCCGCATTAGTCCACTGAAAGAAAACTGCAATTGAATGACAATAATAGACAATGGGGATGGAAAATATTAAGATATGGCTTTCTTGGGTCTAGAGGAGCCCACAGTCTGATGAGGAAGTACAGCAGTAAGGCAGAAAGCTATACATGATAAATGCTATTTCCAATATGTTCATTTCACCATAGAGATTTTCTCATGTTCATGCTCTGATGAATTTATTGTTATCTTAAAATCTAAAGCTTATTATTCCGAGGAACCAAGAAGAAATCACAACCACTTTGTTTTTCTTCCATATCATCATACAATTCTCTGGTTATAACGTATTAACTACGTTCATTACCTGCCTGTCTTCTCTATGGACTTTATTTTATTTTGCTTTAATGAGAATAATTAGATTGCAGATAATGCAGTCACTTTGTTGGGGACCAAAGATGGTCAGCACCACTGTTCACACAGTTTGAAGAAGTTAGGACCTAATCCTACCAAAGCTGAGCAGCTACATTTAAATAAAATCAAAGGGGAAAACCCAGGCACGCTGCATGAGTGAGACCCTCGGCCGCATCCTCAGGACCCATCCACCACTACAGAGCCCCCCTCCAAGCCCTCGGAGTGAGTGAGAACGTCTGCTGCACTCTCAGGAACCCCCAGATCCAGCCTAAGGCCAGGCCTGGGGAGTGTGTGGGAGAGCTTCCTGCTACCCTGTGCCCGCAGGACCTCATTGGACCAAACCCAGGCACAGCCTGTTAGTAAGACCCTCTGCTGTGCCCTGGGGACCCATCTACACCTCCAGAGCCCACCCCCCACAAGCATGCCAAGTGAGCGACAACTTCTGCTTCGCTCTTGGGACCCCCCCAGACCCACCCCAAGCCCAGGAACTACAAATGTGTGGGAGAACTTCCCCCCTCTGTCCTGAGCCCCCTTGTCCCTTTCAGACCCAGTCCAGGCCTAGCATACAGGCATGGGGTGAAACTATGCAGCTGAAATCCCTGCACAGAGACTAGGGATCAGAACTACCCAGCTAATACAGGAGCAGAACATCTTTTAGAGGGGCACAACAGGTTCACTCCCAAGGGCTGCAGCAGGGAGGAGCTGAGCACAGCAGCCAGACCCAAGACAGGCACAACTGGATAAGTTCAAACTTGGTACATATGAACCCAAATATCAGTAGGAGCTAAGGTTATAACTGCTCCAAAGCTCTACAGCAAAGGTCAGAGGTCAGTGCCATACAAAATGACAAAGAGAAGGAGCAAAATGCAAGCTCAGATCCCAAGCCCACCCAGAACAAGTGCAGAGGACACTAGCACAGAAGAAACTGGGAATCACACAGCTGAAATCTCTGAATCAGTAGCACCTGAAATAAAGAAACAACTGCAGAAAGGTATGGAGGAGGTATGGGGGTGGGCTCTGGAGGTGCAGATGGGTCCCAAGGGCACGGCAGAGGGTCTTACTCACATGCTTTGCCTGGGTTTGGTCCAATGAGGTCCTCAGTTCAGAAATAACCTCTGAAATAAAAAAAAGAGATCTCTGAATTAATAGCATCTGAAGTAAAGAATCAAATGCAGAAACATATGGAGGAAACCTGAACTGAAAAATTCTCTGTAGGAAAAGAATTAATAACTGCTCCTAAGGAAGACATTGATTTAAAAAAAATAGAGATTGGAAATGGATTCCTTGAATGAGCAATACAGGAAAGAAATGTATCACATGAAGCAGAGTCAAAGAGATATAGAGAAACTTAATATCTCAATCACAAGTTTGCAAAACCGTTTGAGTGAAAGTGAAGATAGAGTTTCAGATCTTGAAGATGATGGTGCAGCTACTGAAAAAGTAAGAAAAGATCTCTTGAAAACAACTAGGTTGCAGGAAAAAATGATCAATCACCTGCAAAACGATGCAAAGATGGACAATGTAAGAAAGAAGTCAATACAAATGATATAAAAAGAATATGGGCAGAGGTAATAGCAGAAGACTTGCCAAATATGGGGCAACAATCCGACATTCAGGTAACCGAAGCATACAGAACACCAAATAACTTCAACCCAATTAAAAACACACTGATACATATAATAGTCAAAATTCCAGAAATACAGCACAAGAACAACATACTGAAAACTGCTAGAGAAAAGAAGCAGATCACACCATGGAGCACAGTATTTCAAGTCCTCTATGAAAACAAATTCCAGCCCAGACTATTATACTCTGTGAAACTCTCTTTCAAGTTTGATGGAGAAGTGAAATATTTCCATGACAAAGAACAACTAAAGAAATTCATGATGACAAAACCAAGCCTCCCAGACTACTGAAAGATGTTCTAGAGAGAGACCAAAATGATCAGAACTCGACCAACAAGAACAGAAAGAACCCATTACATAAGCCAAACAATTAAACTCAGGACGAAAAGGAATAAACAACAGCAGGTAAATAACTTGTCAGTCGTGAGTCAATACATCTCAATTATAACCATTAATATATATGGACTCAATTCACCAATTAAAAGAAATAGACTGGCACAGTGGATTAGGAAACAAAATCCAACAATATGCTGTATACAAGAAACACACTTAACTCAAAAAGAAACTCATAGGCTGAAAGTCAAAGGTTGGAAAACACTACTATGCACCCCAGCACCTCAGAAAAAAGCAGGAGTAGCAATCCTGTTCTCAGACAGTCTCAACTTGAAACCAAGAAAGATCAAATGAAATAAATGGTTAAGGGAAAAATTCAAGAGGAAAAGTAACACTCATAAATATGTATCCCCCAAACAAGAGAGCACCTAACTATATATGACAATATTAATGGACATGAAAAATCTAATATCCAATGCCACAATCTTAATAGGAGACCTTAACACCCCCTTATCCCAAAAAGATAGGTCAACCAGTCAAAAAATTAGCAAAGAAGTAGTAGAACTGTACGAGTGCTTGGAACAAATGGACTTAGTGGACATATACAGTGTTCCATACAAACAGCTAAATACACATTTTTTTCAGCTGCACACAGGTCATTTTCTAAAATAGACCACATACTAGTCCATAGGTCATGCTTAAACATATGCAAGAAAACAAAAATTATCCCATGCATATTATCTGACCACAGTGCAAAGAAACTAGAAATAAACAACAAAAGAAATCAGAAAAAAAAAAAGCCTAAATACATGGAAATTAAACAACACCCTACTCAGCAATCAATGGGTCACAGATGAAATTAAGAAATTCAACATATCTACAATTCAACCACAACTTATCGGAATTTATGTGATGAAAGCAATTCTCAGAGGGAACTTTATAGCTGTGAACTCACAGAGCAGGAAAACAGAATGAAAACAAAGTTGGTCTGCAGATCCGGATCATGCGATTCTACAGAGATATTGAGTTCATTGAGAAATGATTTTCTTCCTGGAGGAAGCAAGAATACTTCCAAGTTCAAAGCTTTAGCTGTCCTGCTGGGATCTTCTAATAAGATGTCTGTATTAAAATGCACAGATTCATTTGTAAAAGTAGGTAAAATGAGTTCCTGTTTTGGAATAGCTTTAAAATGTTTCCCCAAAGTCTCATGCTTTCAAAAGTGCATTTTTGAAAGGTGATCAGAGTATAGATGCACTACTCTTTTATGGATACACCCATTTCTGAATTCATAGCTGATGGTACTGTTAATACAGAGGCCCCAGTGGAGGAAGTGGACCACCAGAGGCATGCCCTTGGAGGGTGTACCATCTTGCTCTGCCTCTTCCCCCTGCTCTCTGCTTCATGGATTCCATGAGTTGCGCACATTTCCTTCCCCATGTCCCTTTGCCATGGTATTCCTGTCTTGGAGCCAGCCAAGCATGCACCGAGACTGCTGGAGCATTTTCTCCCTTTGGCTGAAGCCACCCAATGAGATTGTCTCTTTATCTCTCAAAACTTAATATCTGAAGCACACTGAGTGGCACAGTGCTCAATGTGTCTTTTTTATGAATATTTTTTCCATAATTTTGTTGAAAAACAAATAGCAATGAGACAGTTTCAAATCAAATTAGTAGGAAAGATTCAACAATTACTGCACTGCATATTATTTTCTTAGTGATCATTTGTTGTACAAGATGCAGACATGATATTCTATTTACAAACAATATTAGAACAGATCCCTCTATTCATTGAATTAGCAGAATGTAGCTATATATCTATCTTAACTATTTTGAATCTACAGATACAAAATGGTCATTCGACTGTATCTTCTTTTTTTGTTTAGGTTTGTCACTTAAATATTATAGGTGCATGAATTCAGTAAAATATTCCAAAATATTTTACAGTAGTCCATAATAGTATTGGGTTTTCCATATGTCTGGCAATGTCAGAAGTTGTTGACTTGAGTCTTTTACAGCTAAGCATAATAATATAGCTTTACTTCTTAAACTTTATTTGTGTACATTTCTGCTAGATGGCTAAGATCAAGACAAAGCAAGACCTATGTAATAAGAATTGTAGCTTTTGTGTCTAATTAAGGTCAGTTAAATCCCCTCAGGATTTATCCCCAGATTCTGTACTGCAGTTTTTAGATCCTTTGTCTGTGTCAGCCATGTGGATGAGTCACGTCCATTGCTTGACCAATCAATCTTCTTAAGTGAAGGAAAGAGACACAGAGACAGAGACAGACAGACAGAGAGACAGAGAGAGGGAGGGAGGGAAGGAGAGAGAGAGAGAAGAGAGAGAAGAAGAAGAAGGAGGAGGAGGAGGAGGAAGAGGAAGAGGAAGAGGAAGAAGAGCTTTCATTTTGAATGTGTATTTCAGAGGTGGATTATAGGAGAGACTAGAGCATTTTCTCACTTGTAAATAACAGTATTTGCTTCTTTTTTAAGAATATTATTTAGGCACAAATTAAAACCTGAAAATGGAAACAAATTAACTCACACTGGAACGTGGAACATCAATCTGAAATTATGCAATAGCAGCAAATTCATTCAGTGCTTTAATGTATAGCTTCTTGGCTTCCTGATGCTTCTTTCTTTCCTCTACATTTTATGAAGGGACACACAAAGAATTACTGGTGATTCCCTTCAAGTAGTCAAGGACCCACTGGCATTTCAGGTCCAACTCAGGTGTCTTTCTTAGCATCCTGGTACCACCTGTCTAGCATTACACAAAACCTCCTGCCACTCTGCCCTACATCTGCCTATCCTCTATACCCTTTACAATGTCATGGAGCTTTTCTTCTTAAATTTACAGAATGCCATTAAATACAAAACTTGCCTTATGCTTTTTTTAATTCACCATAAGGAATGTGTGTCAACATTAGCCAAAAAATGGGATATAATCTAAACATTTATTGAATGACTAATAATATCTCATGTTTTCATTGTAAATTCTTGTCTATCAACATAAATGTAGTTGATCCCATTTGAGTTTTAGATTAATGAGGTATCTGGGTGTTCTGACCACCTTATATTTGAAGAGACAAAAACACAACAAAGCATTTTGTCCAGAAAAGAGGATAAAGGTAAAAAAAAAAAAAAAAAAAAAAAAAAAAAAAAACAGGAAAACTAGTATATTTGACTTTCAGATAAATACTTTGAGTATAAACTTAGGACTACCAACCATTGTCCAAGTCCATGAGCCTTATGGACATTAAAAATTATGCACTATTTGCCAGAAATTCAAATCTAACTGTTTTTTCCCTCTGGTAGCCCTAGCCCAATTTCCATGCTTTCTGAAAATAATATTTTTCCTTAAGTAACTAAAATAAAGTTTCTATAAGACATTTTTAATGTGATGAAGGTACCAGTTTCTATATGAAGTGAAATTTAGATGACTCCAATAAACCTTGGTCAGCCCATAAATAATTTGATTTACTAATAAATTCAAGAGCCCCAAGCAAAGAATAACAAGTGTACAATTTATTCCTTCTCAGTAGTGATACTAAGCTGAAGAAGACAGGTATGGCCTCTTCCTTCAGAGAACAGAGATCCTTACTGTAGGATATCTCCCTTGCAGAACCAACAAACCAGGACCATCCCACTTGGCAAAATAGTAGCCAGATCTCAGAATCAGAGAGCAAGTATTTGGTGTACCTTAGTGTTCACCTTATGGGCTGTATACGGTTTACCTTTCCAGACGACATCATGAAAGTAAAGTGGAGCCAAGGAACACAGAACTGTTTCCTTAAAGTGTCTCTAAAGCACTACCTTCCAATGTTGCCTACAGAGTATAACACAAAGTAAGATGGGACATTTTTTACTCCTCACCACACTTCTTCCTCAGTTTTGGTGCATAATAGAGGAATGAAGCTACTTAGGGAAGGATTGCTCAGGAATACATGTGGGAAATCCCCAGAAGCATTTAAATGTGTTTTGAGAAGACTTTTCAAGGACACAAGGGCCCTGTCAGTAGGGAAGGGCAAGGAACAAAGAAATACAAGCTCCTCTTAGGATTGCTATGATTCCCATTAGTGCCATGGGCTTGTAACTGTTGGGCTCCCCCAGGAGCCCTGGGCTCCAGCAGGTAGCTAATTACTCTCAATTCTCAATTATTCCATTTTGGGATGTCACTGTGTCTAATTTTAACCATGGTACTATCATTCACCAGCATCCCTGGGTTCCTTTATTAATTTAATCTTCTGGAATTTATTTCCAGTGATTTAAAGTGGCTAAAACATTTTTTCATCATCCTAATACAAAACAATTTTCACTCAACCTTTAAATACCTTTGCAGCCACAGTAAAGGACAAATGAAATATTGAAATGTTCCAAAATAAGACAATCCCCCAGATCATAAGAAGTTATTGCAACAAGCATTTTGAGATAAATGGAATGAGAAGCCCTTGGAAATCACATGTAACCAACCATATCTTAGAGCTCAGCTAAGGAGCTGCACAAGACTCCACATCCTCCCTTGCTACTCACATTTCTGCCAGAGATCAGCCATACTTTTTAAGTCATGGAACAGTTGCAAAAGTTAGGGTTTTCTCATAAATAGACAAATATTTTTTTAAAAACCTCAAAATAGAGTATGCTTCAACTGGATAGTATTTAATGGAAGAATAAAATTATAATACTGAGAATTTTTTAATCTACATAAATTTATAGAGTATGCAAAACTTGGTATTTTTTCTTATCTGTAAAGCAGAGCTTATAGGTAAATGCTTTTTTCTTTCAGTTCTGGGTTGGAACCCAGGGCTAGACATGCTAACCAATACCGTACCACTGAATTACACTCCAGTTCATAAAACTAGATCTCTTTATGGTGGCAATGTTCCAGCAAATAAAATGATAGAACTATATATAATCATATCATTAAACACATTAAATGTAATATACTAAAATATTCTGCTCAAAAGGCAGACATTTTCTCAGCCTAGGTAAATAATACCCCAATCTACACTATCATAGGACAAATTCAAATACAAAGAAAAATAAGTTTAAACTAAAATTATGCAAAATATATAGCATGTAAACAAGCATGAGAAAAATATAGAGGCTCTATTCATGTCTGACAAAATAGACTTTAATACAAGAAAACTATTCGGAGACCAAAAAATCATTGATATAACAATTATAAAAACATGCACACCTAATAAT
Source organism: Ctenomys sociabilis (assembly GCA_004027165.1). Lineage (NCBI taxonomy): Eukaryota > Metazoa > Chordata > Mammalia > Rodentia > Ctenomyidae > Ctenomys > Ctenomys sociabilis. The sequence goes on along the minus strand of PVKA01000297.1, from coordinate 130,920 downwards.
AGAGCTAAACACTACATAAAATGAAAGCTGACTAAACTGAAATAGAAAATTTAACAAAGAGAGTTTAAGATTTTGTACTCCTCTTTCAACATTCAATATAAGTAGATAAAAAAATCAGAAAGGCTATCAGAAATTTGAATAAAAGTACAAACCAGCTTAACTAAATCAAAATTCTATGCACCAACAGCATTCCCAAGTGTACACAGAATGTTCACCAAGAGGACCAGATGTGAGGGAATGGAAAATGGCAAAATGCTAAGTTCCAGCTACACAGATTCTCCTGAACAAAGTGCTGAGAGTCTGGAAAACAGCCAGAAGAGAATCAGGGAACTGACAGTGGAGAGGAAAACAGACTTCATGGCTACAGAAGAAACAGTTCACTGCTCCAGACCAAAGACTGCACAGAACAGCTAAAGCAGCTGTGTAGACAACTTGGCAGGCAGGGAGATAGAAAAGGCAGCTCTGCTCCTCACTAGGAGACTGAGACCTGACATAGACTGAGAGAGTCTTGTACAATCAGGCATCAGTGAGAACAAAGAAACTGTTACCCAAGTTCCCACGCCCAGTTAGTGGTCGGTGGCATCCAACACACACAATTTCTCTAGGAGAAGCAAGGGGTGGGGGAGTCAGATCATCATGTTATTTCCAAGAGCTCAGGACTCAAGGTCTAGCAGCAGAGAATCCCCAGGGTCACTTCACTGCAAATGGCCTGGAGTGGAAAGAAGGAAGGGCTGTACACAGCCAGCAGTTGGACAGAAGGCAAGGAAACTGCTGAGAACTAGAAGCTGGGATCACCCAGGCTTCATTCCAGCAGCCACCCAAAGTCAATCTTAGCCCAGGATACAAGACTAGAATCAACCCCTGCTCTTCCATCCATAGCACAAACAGGCACATGGACTTGGCCACCCTCTGACAAATGCATATGAGAGAGGTCAGCAGTCCGGCCAAGATCAGTTCCATACCCAGAAGTCATCCTATCAGAGGATCAGTAGAGTTAGTCAGCACAGATTCTGATTTTGACTAGGGAACTAACACAGAACTGGGAGCATCAAGGGAATTTTTTTCTGTCTCTTTTACTTTCCTTTTGGGGGGGAGTGGTTGTTTGGTTTTGACTTTTATTGTTTAGTTTGTTTTCCCTGTCCTGTCTCTCTCTTTCCTCAATAGTCTTTCTTGATTTTCTGATATTTACATGCAAATGAAAACTGTCTCTAGTCTTTCTTTCAGTGAAATTCTTAATTTCCTAGATATTTGTTTAAATCTATTTTATGCACTCTAATCCCTTCCTGTACATTTTCATCATTTTTATGTTTCTCTATTTTTATTTATTTAATTAATTAATTAGACACACAGTCTCATTATGAAGCTCAGACTTATAGTGATCCTCCTGTCTCCACCTCCCCAGTACTGTGATTACAGGTATGCACCACTGTACCTGGCTTCAGTGGCCAGCTCAGCACTGGGCTGGCATGGCATGTGGTACCAGGTATCAAACCTAGGTACTTATACATGCCAAGCAAGTCCTTAGACCACCAAGTTATCTCCCAGGCCCTGTTCCTCTGTTTTTTAATCTATATCTTCTTTACCCTAGATATATTGAACAATTCTTTTGTGATTATTGCCATTTTTTTTAATCTGAGAGATTATTTGTGATCTGATTTCTTCTATAGCCTGGTAGAATTGTTTCTTTACTTCAGTTGCTATCATTTCAGAAATTTCAGGTGTGCGATTTCCAAGTTTTTCTATGTCCTTGTCTCCTGAACTTGTTCTGGGTCGGCTGGAGGCCTAAGACTACCGTATGCTCCTCCATTTTTGACATTTGCAAAGCCTCCAAAGTTACCAGGGCTCAGTGCCACTTCTGTGAAGGTGGAGCAACAGGGCACATATCACTGAGGCTCCTGAAGCTGTCTGGGGCTCAGAATGGTGTCCATGAAGGGAGGCAGGGCTTACCAAGGTTCCCAAAGCTCTGTGGGGCTCAGTATGGCTTCTGTGATATATCTGGGGTGTCGGGCAGGTCTCTAGTCTTTCTTGTCCACCTCAACATCCCTGTACTTTTTCCTTTATTCTTTCTCTTCTGTCCTCTTCTCTAGCTAACCAAAATTTGGGTGATTATCCATTGTCCTTCAGCCTTGCTTTCACTGCATTTCACTTCAGTTATTGCTCTGTTTTGTCCCTTTTTTCCCTTAAATTTCCCTTCCCCACAGGATAAAATCACTCTACCAAGAAGAAATTTACTGCAAACAAGTTCTGGTTTATATTGGATGTTGTTATGCAACTATAGATCACTTCCTATGATTACAGATACCAAAATAGCAATTGCCACAGATTTTCAATTTTTAGGTGATGCTTGATGATATTGTTCTCGCTAATTGTACTACTTCAGCCAGGATGGCACACTTGTTGTAATCAGTTGTTCACCCTTGTATGATAGCACTCTGATAATCTTGGGTCATAATCATCCCTGTAGTCCAGTACCAAAGGACTAGGTTATGGACCCAACAGACAACAGCTCCCTGTCTCCAATAAAGTGAGTAGGTAAGATCTTGGAATAAACACAAGGATCAAAACCCAAGACATTTCAGAAGACACTTCAGAGGAAGGGATATTTACTAAAAAACCTTCCCTACAAGTGATAAAGGTACCTAACATAAGAAAAGGACAAACAATAGAAGAATCAAATTCATTTTTTAAATAGAAAATGTGAACATGCAAAAGCAAAATGTAATCCCAGATTTCCAGCCCATCCAGCGTGACTCTATGGGACAAGACAGAAGAAATTAGAAGTCATTCACCTGAATTTTCTGGAATGACAGCAACAGAATTTTTTAAAATAAAAATACATGATGCTATAGAAAAAAATCATAACAGAACTATTTCATATTTAAAAGAGAGACAACCAATATGAAAGACCTGCTCAGCAAATCTAGAGTGGACATAGATTTTTTTTAAAACAGAAAAATAATGAAAATCATGAAGGCCCAACAGGATAGAAATGAGATCCATGGAACAGATATGTAGGAAATTTAAAATTTCATTGAAAATTTCCAAAACTGAATGAAAGAAAGTGAAGACAAAACATCAGACCTAGAAGACAGGCTCATGGTTAGTGATCACAAAAAGAATTATCTCTTTAAAAGAGCAAAGCTATATTTATCTGTTTTTGAGTTTTTGGAACTGAGACTCAAACTCAGGACCTTGGGCTTGCCAGGCAAGTACTGTGCCACTCCTAGCCATTACATTGGTCTACACTGTTTTTTTGGTTTGGGGTACATAGAATTGAACTCAAGACCTTGAACTTGCCAGGCAGACACATGTGCTACTTGGGCTTATATACCTGACCCTAAAATATCAAAGAACTATGAAAAAGATACAACAACTGAAAGACTACAAGAAGAAGAACAACATAAGATTGATTGGGGTCTATGAAAAAAACAGAATTTGATACAAATGAAATTAAAAACTGTTCGCAAGAGGCCAGCAGACTGAAGTGTATGCATAAGCAAGCTTAGGCAAGTGCAGTGGTCACAGTTTGATCCCCTGCACCACATGCCTTGCCAGCCCTCCCCCTAGGGCAGGCTGAGCTGGCCAGAGTCTGGCTATGATGTTGCATGCCTATATTCCCAGCACTGGGGAAGCTGAAAGCAGAAGGATCACCATGAGTCTGAGCTGCAAAGTGGAAACCCCAAAGCAACCAAATATATTAAAAATAAATAAAATTAAAAAATTGTTCACAGAAGGAATAGCAGAAAACTTCCCAAGCATGAAAAAACAATTTGACATGCAAATGAGTGAGGCATGCAGAATTCCAATTAGTAATGATCAAAATAAATCTACACCAAGGCATATAATCAGGATTCCAGAAATGTAGCACAATAACCGAATATTAAAAACTACTAGAGAAAAGAAACCAGTCACCTGTAAAGGAAAGCCCATGACTTCTTGATGACAACCCTTGCATCAAGGAAAGCTTGAAGTAAAGTAATTCTGGAGAAAAAAACTTCCAACTGAGATTGATAACCTGAAAACTTGTATTTCAGAATTAATGGAAAACTAAGATATTTCCATGACAAAGCAAATATTTGTAACAACCAAAACAACTCTACAAAGGGTTAAAAGGGATATTTTATAAAGAGATTGTAAAAACCACAATTCTAAGAAGAACAATAGAAATAAATCACCAGGCCAGGCAAGGAATTACAATGGAAAACCAAGATAATCAACAGCAGGAAAATAATATGACAAGGACAAGCCACTAGAGATCAGGGCAATCATCAATGTAAATGGTCTCAACTCACCAATCAAAAGGAACAGAGTGGCAGAGTGAAACAAGAAAAAAGATCCAACAATATGCTACATACAAGAAGTACAAAAAGAGACTCATAGACTAAAAGTCAAAGCATGGAAAAACAATATTCCATGTGACTGGAATCCAGAAAAAAATATGGCTACTTATTCTACTTGCACACAATATGAACAAACCAACACTGATCAAGAGATAAAGAAGGTCACTATATACGTAAGATGAAACTCCAAGTAGAAGAGATAAAATCACAACTATGTGTACACCATTGAATAGATCTTTGACTTCTTCAGTTAGATTAATTCCAAGGTATTTCATTTTCTGGGGTGCTACTGTAAAAGGCATTGTTCTCTAATTTCCCTCTTGGTGTGTTTGTTATCTGTGTAGAGGAATGCTATTGACTTTCAGGTATTGACTTTGTATCCTGCTGTGCTACTGGATTTGTGCACCAAGTACAGATGCACTCAACCAAATCGAATAATAATAGGCTTCAAAAATAAAATAAGCACTAACACAATTTTCATGAGAGATCTTCACATTACTGTTACAAATAGATACCTCACCTGTACAAAATAATGCCAAAAGAAGCATCAGAACTGAACAAAACCTATGAAAAACTTGACTTAATAGATGTCTACAAAGTGTTCCAGCCCACAACATCAGAAGAAACGTTCTTCTCAGCAGCATGTGGAAATTAAATGACAATCTACTGGACAACAAATAGGTTACAGATTAAAGAATAAATTAAAGGGCCAGCCAGACAGCTCAGCAGACTAAAGTGTCTGCAAGCAGGTACAGGGGCCGGGGTTCTATCCGTAGGTCTGCTGTGTTGCCTCTACCACATCAGAGCATGTTAAGATAATGATTGAGACTGGGCGTGGTGGTGCACGCCTATAATCCCAGGACTTGGGAGGGGGTAAACAGGAGAATCATTACTAGTCCAATCTAGTAGTGAGACCCTGAACATTCTGTAGGCAGACACTTCCCTAATGATACAAAATTAATTAATTAATTAATTAATTAAAGAGTACTTACCATTAAATGACAATGCTGATACAACATACTGGAATTTAAGGGAAAAAATTAAAGCAGTCCTAAGAAGGAAATATAAGGAAAACAGAACAAACTCAAATAAACAACATATTGTTGAACCTCAAATTTCTAGAAAAAGAATAAGCAAACCCAAAGCACTAGCACTACAAAGGAAACTATAAAGATCACAGCCAAAATTCATGGAACTCTGAGTAAGAAAAAACAACCAAAAAGAAAATTATCAAAGAGCTGGTTCTTTGAAATATATATAAAATTGACAAACACTTTATTTTATTTTATTTTATTGAAGAACAAATAATAGAGAGACAATTTCAAATCAAATTAGTAGGACAGATTCAATAATTACTACATTACATATTGTTTCGTTAGTGGATTTTTGTTGTACAATATGTAGACACAATATTCTATTTACAAACAATATTAAAGGAGATGCATCTAATGAATGATTTAAGAATGTAACTGCATACTTATCTTTTTATATTTTTATTTTTTTTTATTTATTTAATTTTTTTTTTTTTTTTTTTTTTTGGTGGAACCAGGGATTGAACTCAAGCTCTTGCACTTGCCAGGGAATCACTTATTTCACTGAGCCATCTCCCCAGGCCTACTTACCTTTTTTTTTAAGCTGACAAGGAGCAAAATGCAATCTCAGGCCTTGAGCCCACCAATAATAAGTACAGAAGACACTAGCTCACCTGAAATGAATGAATTAACAGAGTCAAAAGAAATGAAACAACACCAGTAAGGTACAGAGGAACTCAGACCGGAACTAATGCCTGAAATAAAAAAAGAAATTTTTGAATACATAGCATCTGAAGTAATGAATCAAATCCAGAAACATATGGAGGAAACTCAATGCCTACCCAGAACAAGTGCAGAGAACACTATTCCAGCTGAAACATATGAATTGACAGCGTCGCAAGCAAAGAAACAATGGGAGAAAGTTAAAGAGGAACTCAGAGCAGAAACAATTTCTGAAATAAAAAAAGAAATCTTTGAAATCACAGCATCTGAAGTAGAGAATCACTTATGGAAATACATGGAGGAAACCTAATTTGGAAAAAAACTCTGCAGTAAAAGAATTAATAGCTACCTCTAAAGAAGACATTGATTAAAAAAAAAAATAGAGGAGATTAGAAATATGATGGATTCCTTGCATGAGCAATACAGGAAAGAAAAGAAATAGATTGCATGAAACAGAAGTCAAAGAACGTATATAGAAGAACTTAAAACCTCAATCATGAGTGTACAAAATGGTTTGAGTGAAAGCGAAGACAGAGTTTCAGATCTTGAGGACGCTGATGCAGCTAGTGAAAAGGTGAGAAAGGATGTCTTAAAATCAACGAGAATGCAGAAAAAAATAATCCATCATTTGCAAGATGATGCCAAGATGAACAATGTGAGATTAATAGGCATCAGTAAGAATAAAGGAGTCAGTACAAATTATATAAAAAGAATATGGGCAGAAGTAATAGCAGAAAACTACCCAAATATGAAGAAATAATCCAACATTAAGGTAACCGAAGCATACAGAGCACCAAATAACTTCAACCAAACTAAAAACACACCAAGACATATAATAGTCAAGATCCCAGAAATCCAACACATGGATAATATACTGAAAGCTGCTCAAGAAAAGAAGCAGATCACATTCAAAGGAAAACCCATCAGAATTACAGCTGACTTCTCTTCATAAACCATGAAAGTAAGGAGAGCATGGAGCACAATACTTCATGTACTATATGAAAACAAATTCCATCCCAGACTGCTGTACCCTGCAAAACTCTCTTTCAAGTTTGATGGAGAAGTGAAATAATACCATGACATTCTCATTGATGCCTATTAATCTCATATTGTTCATCTTGGCATCATCTTGCAGGTGATGGATTATTTTTTCTTACATCCTTGTTGTTTTTAAGAGATCTTTTCTCTCCTTTTCACTAGCTGCACCAGCGTCTTCAAGATCTGAAACTCTGTCTTTGCTTTCACTCAAACCATTTTGTACACTCATGATTGAGATTTTAAGTTCTTCTATATCTCCTTGACTTCTGTTTCATGCAATCTATTTCTTTTCTTTCCTGTATTGCTCATGCAAGGAATCCATCATATTTCTAATCTGCTCTATTTTTTTTATCAGTGTCTTCTTTAGAGGTAGCTATCAATTATTTTACCGCAGAGTTTTTTCCAAATTAGGTTTCCACCATGTATTTTCATAATTGATTCTCTATTTCAGATGCTATGATTTCAAAGATTTTTTTTATTTCAGAAATTGTTTCTGCTCTGAGTTCCTCTTTAACTTTCTTCTGTTGTTTCTTTGCTTGCGACGCTGTCAATTCATATGTTTCAGCTGGAATAGTGTTCTCTGCACTTGTTCTGGGTAGGCATTGAGTTTCCTCCATATGTTTCTGGATTTCATTCATTACTTCAGATGCTATGTATTCAAAATTTTCTTTTTTTATTTCAGGCATTAATTCCGGTCTGAGTTCCTCTATACCTTACTGCTGTTGTTTCTTTGCTTCCAACTCTGTTCATTCATTCATTTCAGCTGAGCTAGTGTCCCCTGAACTTATCATTGGTGGGCTCGAGGCCTGAGATTGCATTTTGTTATTTGTCTTTGTCATTTTGTATATCACTGACGTCTTACCTATGGTGTAACGCTTTGATGCAGTTATAATCTTACTGCATAATGAAATTTGGGTGCCAATCTATTAAGTTTGAGATTCTTCATTTATGCCCAGCCTGGATCTAGCTGTTGCATTTAGCCCCTTTTTGCTACAGCACTTCTGGTACAATTATGAGCCTGTGTTTCCCTTCTGTTTGTGCCCCTGGCCTAGGGAGCACCGTGGAGTGCTGAAGCTCTCTCACACATTCACTGGGCTGTGCTGGGCTGTATCAGGGGCCAGAAGAGTCACAAAAATTATCACTCCCTCAGCGAGCTTGGGGCAGGGGCTCTGGGGAGTTGCAACACTTGCCGGACTGGGGTGGATGAGCCTGAGAGAGTCTCAAAAATTCTCACTTGCTTGGATGTCCTGGGTGCGAGATCCCCGGATGGTGCAGCATGTGAGGAATCTGAAAGTTCTCCCACACAGTCACTGGGCTGGGCTCAGGTGGATGAGCAGCCAGAAGAGTCACAACAATTCTCACTCATTTGGCAGGCCGGGCTGGGGTGGATCGGGCCAAGAGAGTCTCAGAAACTCTTGCAGGCTCAGAGGTCTTAGGAGCAGGGTCCCCTGATGGTGAGACCCGCAGCGAATCTGAAAGTTCTCCCACACAGTCCCTGGGCTGGGCTCGGGTGGATCAGGAAGTCACAAAAATTCTCACTTTCTGGGTAGGCTTGGGGGAAGTGGCTCCGGGCAGTTGCAGGGCAGGCTGGGCTGGGAAAATTGACCAACTCTTTTTTTTTTTTTTTTCTTTTTTTTTTGTCTTTTTGAGACAGGGTCTCACTATGCAGTTCAGGCTGGCCTTAAGCTCACTTTGTAGCTCAGGCTGGTCTTGAACTCACAGTAATCCTCCTGCCTCAGCTTCCCACGTGCTGGGATTACAGGCATGCGTCACCATGCCCGACCGACAAACTCTTAATCAACATTAATAACAAAAAGGGAAAAAGACTCAAATTAATACAATAAAGAACAAAGAAACTGGGCATGGTTTCAGGCTCCTGTAATCCCAGTTCTTGGGAGCCTGTAAGCAGACAGATCACTATGAGTCCAATCTAGTAGTGAGACCTTGAACACCCTGTAGACCCTTCCCTAAAATACAAAAAAAAAAAAAAAAAAAAAAAAAAAAAAAAAAAAAAAAAAAAAAAAAAAAGGAATTAAAAGAGTGAAATCACAACATGCCCTTCAGAAATCCAGAAGATCGTCGTTATCTAACTCAAGATACTTTAATAAGATAGAAAATAGAAAAGAAATGGACATATTCCTAGATACGTATCAATTACCAAAGCTGAATATAAAAAATTCTAAATTGCTTTATATCGGTCAATGAAATTGAAAAATGCAGTTAAATTTTACCAAGAAAGGGCTGGGAGATAGCTGAGAAGTCTAAGCATCTGCCTGGCAGGTGCAAGGCCCTAGTACATTTCCTGGTACTGCATACCATGCTGCCCCAGAATCCAAGCTCAGCACATCTTAGGGTGCACACCTCTAATCCCAGTGCTGGGGAAGCTGAGACTGGTGGATCCCTATGAGTCTGAGCTGCATAGTAAGACTCTGGACCAAATGAATAAATAACTTTTTACAAATTACCAATAAAGAAACCCTCAGGTCCTGATGGAATCACTGTAAATTTCTCTAAGAAATGTAGTGGAGATCTAATGACACTACTTCTTAAACTCTTCTCAATGAAATTTAAAGGGAAGTAATACTAAATAACTCACTCCTAGAAGCAAATATTACCCTGATTCCAAAATCAGAGAAAGATCCAACTAAAAATGAACTACTGGCAGACATCCCTAGTGAACATGAGACGCAAAACCTCAGTAAGATACTGGCAAACAGAATGCAGTAAATCATTAAGATTAAACATCATGACCAAGTAGGATTCATCCCACAATTGCAGGAATGATTCAACATATGCAAATAAATACATGCGGTACACCGTATTAAGAGAGCCAAAGGAAAAAAATGTGATTATCTCAATAAATGCAGAAAAAAGAGTTGACTAAGTCCAACTCCCATTTATTATAGAAACCCTACAGAAAATTGGAAGAGATGGTCTTCATCTCAGTCTGATAAAAATGTCTATGACAAACCAACAGTCAAGATCATACTAAATGGACAAAAACTGAAAGCTTTCTCTCTAAATTCAGGAACAAGAAAAAAAGTCCATTGTCACCACTGTTATTTAATACATTTCTGGAAACTTTAGTGAGAGCAATTAGAGAAGAAAAAGAAATGAAAGGAATAATGATAGGAAAGAAAAAATGTTAGATGATCAATATTTTCAGTTAACATGGTTCTCTACACAGAAGACCTTGAAAACTCCACCAAAAGACTTCTAGATTTAATAACCAAATTCAGTAACTTAGCTAGATATAAACTCAACACTCAAAAATTAATAACATTCCTGTACACAACAAACTTACCAAGAGAGAAATTAGAGACACCACACCTTTCATAATAACACCAAAAAAGAGAAATACTTAAAAATCAATCTAACAAAGAAGTAAAAGACCTCTACATTAAAAACTATAGTACCCTGAAAAAGGAGATCAAACAGGATATCAGAAAATGAAAAAATATCCCTTACTATTGGGTAGGAAAAAAACAACAGAGTGGAAAAAGCCAAAATTGTTACATAAATTTAATTCAATCTGAATCAAAATACTATTGTTGTATAACAAGGAACTAAAGAAAACAATTATAAAATTTATTTGGAACCAGAAGAGATCTAGAATAGCAAAATAACTCTAGGTAATGAGCAAGGTAGAGGGCATCACAATTCCTGGACTGAGCCTATGGCAGTTGGAGAGACAGCAGTGCTCACACATTCTCTGGAGAGAGCTGGAATCTTGTTTCAAGTCACCATCAGAAAAACTAAGTTTGGCACACACTGAGGATCAGGAGATCTGATCCTGAGTGCAGAACTGTCCTTGATTACAGAATCTTGGGTTGTGTCTTCTACTTCATCCTTCCAGACCACCCTGAAGACCTGGAAGATTCCCCTTGGGAAATCACTAGCAGTTCTTGGAAAGGAAGGAAGGAAGACTGTTGGTTAGAATAAAAACTGGGTTGAATGAGTTCCAAAGAGCAGGGTTCTCAAACTGGTGGACAGCAATCTGCAGAAGAAGACAACTTCAAAAGAATACAATTTCAAAAGGCCATTCCAAAGCAATAAACAGAAAAGATGAGAGGGGCCTCCTCAGGAAATAAGGCAGCTGGTCCACAGCCAAAGAATCTTGAGCCAGCTCTTCCAGGAAGATGCGTTGTTCCATGGAGAACTCTTCTTCAGGATTTGTGAGGAAGACAAGAAAGAACAAGCAGAAGGCTCCTGAGAACGGAGATGGTGGCAGCAACAGCATAGCACCCCAGCCTCCTCCTCTGAAGAATGGCATGGGCAGACCCCACCACTGAAAATGAGGAAGCATTTAAGAATAGGATGGAAGTTAAAGTGAAGTTTCCTGAAGAATTAAAGCCATGGCTTGTGGAGGACTGGGACTTAGTGACCAGGAAGAAGCAACTCTTTCAACTTCCTGCTAAGAAAAATGTAGATGCCATTCTGGAAGAGTATGCTAATTGTAAGAAATCACAGGGAAATGTTGATAATATGGAATATGCAGTTAATGAAGTTGTGGCAGGAATAAAAGAGTATTTCAATGTGATGTTGAGAGGCTCCAGTATGCTGAAATCTTCTTGGCTCACCCTGATGCGCCAATGTCCCAGATTTCTGGAGCACCGCACCTACTGAGATTATTTGTGAGCACAGGACCAATGTTGGCCTATACACCCCTTGATGAAAAGAGCCTTGCACTATTGTTGGGCTATTTGCATGATTTCCTAAAGTATCTGGCAAAGAATTCTGCATCACTGTTTACTGCCAGTGATTACAAAGTGGCTTCTGCTGACTACCATTGCAAAGCCCTATGAGAATCTACCCACTTTTCGCTACTGATGTCTGGTATCTGCAAACACTTTCCACACCCAGCTATTCTTAGTATTTTACTTATATAATTGATTTTCTTTAAAATTGTCAGTGTATAACAGGGCTCGTGTTTCAGTTTGTTTTCTGTTCTATTTTAAACAGAAAATAAAAGGAGTATATATACTCCTTTCCTCATTTCAAAGTTGCTACTGGTGTATGCAGCAATTAGACAAAGGAAAACAATCAGTACACCATTTTATTGCCTGGTTAACAACATTACTTAAATGCTGGTGTTTCTGTCCCTTTGACACTACACCGTTTTCTAATATGTGTTAAATGCTATGTGACAAAATGCCCTGATTCCTAGTGCCAAATGTTAAACTTAATGTATATACCTGAAAACCCACATCTGTGCTCTTTTTTTAAATAGTAGTTTGTTTCATGGTTTTGCTCAAATTGTTTTCTTTTCTTTTTTTTTTTTTTTTTTTTGGTGGAATTGGGGATTGAACTCAGGCCCTTGCACTTGCCAGGGAAGTGCTTATTCCACTGAGCCATCTCCCCAGCCCCTTTCAAATTATTGAAGGTGATTTGTTTCTTGGTTTTTGTATTTGAGTCTAATGCACATTCTAACATGATAGAGGCAATGCATTAATGTGTAGACACAGTTTTCTAGCAAAGGTGATATTTTAGGAATTGTATTTTAGATCATAAATAGAATTTGTTTCCAAATTTCGAGCAAAAAAAAATTTCCTTACACAGGTACTGTGATAAGAACAGCATAGTCTTTTTAATAAACAGTGCTGGAGAAAGTGTATATTCATATGGAGGAGACAATGAAATTTAATTCTTACATCATATTATACCATGCATAAAAATTAATTTGAAATATATCATAAGTCTGAATATAACAGTTACCATATTTCCCTCCAAGTAAGAGTGGGTTTTATATTAATTTTTGATCCAAAAGTTGAAGCAGGACTTATTTTTAGGAAATATTTTTTCATATACAGCAATCTGCATTTATTCATCTAGATATGTCTACAATTACTCCAGTCCAGTCATGTCATATTCTGCTAGAACAAAGCTCTCCAGTCCCAAGTTCTGGCCTGAAATCCCTGCTGCCTCATTTCCTATAGAAACACTGGCCCTGGTCCCTCATATCTAGGCACAGAGCTCTCCTTAGCTGAGCCTTGGTCCCATGTAGCCTGCATTAGTGCACTTGCAACACAATTGCCAATGTTTTTATCCAGTGGATTCTTAACCCAAGTCACAACCTCTCGCAGGGTAGGCCTCACAAAGTTTCCATTAAATCCAATACTAATTGAAGACTTACAAGATGTGAGTGGCCACAGAGATGACAACAGTTAAGAACGATGGTCCAGGACTTTTGCTGTCTCCTGCTGCCTTAAACTGCTGCCCCTGTGCCATGGACTCTGCCTGGAAGCCAGCTGATTAAAGACTGAAACCTCCACAAACTGTGAGCTAAGTAAACCTTTCCTTCTTAAAAAAATGATGGTTCACACGAAAGCAGCCGTATCCCTTCATTATCAAGTGTGCACATTATTTGTGTGTTGTGTCTATACTGCAACTGATCATTCAGCAAGAAGACTCCAGTTAATCTATTTACATAAGTGTTTGCCTCTTCTTCAAAGGTGGTCACTTGAGGATTTACAAATAGTTGATTAAAATTTATAGTATCATTTATTTTAAGTATTAATGTCAATATTATTTATATTTAATTATATTTTATAATTCAATGTATCTGTGTGTGTTGCAACAGTCTACCAAATGTGTCCATCTGGGTGGCAATCTTAACTGGGATTTATTTTGGGGATAGGGCTTATATTCCAAGCCTAAATTGTTCTATGCCTTATTTTTCCATTAGGTCTTATTTTTTGAAAGAATACAATTAATATTTTTATTACCCAAGTTGGGCAAAGATTACTAAATAAGACATGCACATAAAAACACAAACTATAGAATAAAAATTTGATACACTGAACTTCATCAAATTTCAATTTTAGGATCTTTAAATAATGCTAAGGAGAATGGATATTTAAATGGAAAATAAGAAAGTGAAAGCACATCATAAAAGAGGGATTGTTTCGTAAAACATATATCTGACAAAAGACCAGAATCTAGAATATTTCAAGAATTGCAGAGGAAATTAGTAGGCAAATAATTTATAAAAAGGGAACATTGAACATAGATCACAAAAGAAAATATGCTAATGGCCAATGAGCACGTGAAAAGAAATTTAGCATCATTATGCAGAGAAATGAGATGAAAATTAAATCTGTAAGCTACCTCCATGTATAAGTTGGACTAGCTAAAATTAGAAGAGATGACAATACTAAGCAATGGCTGGGGTTTAAAGACAGTAAACTGTCTTTTTACTCAGTGGAAAAGCAAAATGGTGCCAGACACTTTGAAAGACAGTTGACAATTTCCTATAATATAAAAGATTCCCTATGAGATAAAACATTCCATTTTGTGATATTTATCTAGGAAAATTGAAAGCATATAAGCATATGTTATAATGTTTATAGAATCACTGTTAATTACAGCCCAGAAAAAGATGCTATTTAAATGGCACCAACCAGTAAATGGAATTCTAGTGAGTGATAAAAAGGAACAGTCTAGTAATACATGCAGAAAACAGATCTAAAAAATCAGAAATATTACAGTAACAGGACAAAAAATACTACATATACAATGTATATACCACATAATCAAAACATGTCAAAGATTATTTTTTAAAAACATATTACATAAGAGATACATTGCCAATAGTCCTCAAAATCCTCTCTCTCACTTTAAACACATTCCTTGCCCTGTTCTTGCCACTTGCTCAAGCAATTCTGGAAGTCCGGTTTTGTATCTTCATGTGCTCATCATTGATGCATCCATGTTCTAAACTGATTGAAAATGTTTATTCTTCATGATCATCTTGACTTTGAGGAAGAGTCAGAAGTCACACAATGCCAGGCCCGGTAAGTAAGCTAGTGGATGATGCAGCATAACATTTCTGAGCCTGTCTTTCCACTGAGTGGCACTTGGGACTGCATCCACTGTACAGTGCATTTTTTATGACACCTATAGAGATATTTATAAAAAACAACTATTAGGGCTGCTTCTAATAGTAGCAAGAATAGCAGGATCAAGACATTCAAACCAAAGGGGAGTATTTCAATGGGAATGAATGGTGATGTGTCTTTTACTACAATGCAATTTTAAATTTAAATATTCTCTATATCTTTCAATCAGACCACAGATGACACTATCGATTCTAGTTTTGTGTAATTCTAGGAAAAGGCAAAAACGTATTACTACAGAAGGCAAATTAGTCATTTGCCAAAAATGGAGAAGGAAACTGGATTGTAAAGAGACATAAAGTTTTGGGAAGGGTGTGAGAAATGCTGTAGGCCTTGAATGCAGTTGTTACATAGATAAATACCTAAACTCTTCAAACTGTAAATTTAAAATGAAGAAACTTTATTGTGTACAAGTTATAGCTCAGCAGAGCTGTTAAAAATATAACACAGGGCTGGGAGTTTAGCTCAGTGGTAGCGCACTTGCTTAGCATGCACCAGGATCTGAACTCAATCTCTATCACCATGTGTATATGTATATATAGAGTAACATAAATATACACAGGTGAGCCCCATTTACTAACAGTAGTGGCTAT
This sequence comes from Ctenomys sociabilis, assembly GCA_004027165.1. Taxonomy (NCBI): domain Eukaryota; kingdom Metazoa; phylum Chordata; class Mammalia; order Rodentia; family Ctenomyidae; genus Ctenomys; species Ctenomys sociabilis. The sequence goes on along the minus strand of PVKA01000297.1, from coordinate 115,300 downwards.
CATTATTGAATACTATGCTCTGGGATAGGTACTTCACATGTGGTACCTGGGACTTTAACTTTGCAAGGTAGTTATTAAACTTATATCCAGCTGGAAAACAATAAATAAAATAAGTTGAGTTGCAGAGATGGTCAGCGACATATGCACTGAGCCAGTGTTGCAAGGCAGGTTGGACTATCTATCCTTATGCACCTGCTCCACCAACCAGACCACCATCTGTCTTCATTCTAGGAAGCCAGAGAAGCAACAGGGTAGGTCGTGGATACCAAGGAAACACCCTGAATGCATTCAGAACAGGACAGATATTTGTGTGCTAGGCAGTTTACTGAGACAAGCAACCAAGGTAATTGAGACTCCAGAGAATATTTGTTCTCCCTTGAGCAGTCTGCAGGGAATGTGTATGCTTAATCTTTCATTAATTTACTGTCCAATGCTACAGGCTGTGTATCATTTGTTGCAGATGAAACTGACAAGAAGGAATTGTAATGTCAGCCTCGTGAAACATTCCTGAATTCTTGCAGGACAACAGAGACTGCCTTGACATGACAATGAGCACCAGAGCCTCAGTATTCAGCAGAAAGAGCATCGTGCTGGAGAGCCAAGGGCACTGCACCCATGATCTTTTCCCTGCTGTAATGTTTTTCCTGTGGCAGGAAGAATTCACATGCTAGAACTAAAACTAGGGCTGGAGAAATCCTATAATCCTAGCAAGCACTCTCAGAGTGTTTTGCTGGGTAGTGCACATTTCATATCCATTACCTTAATTATCCAGCACAACCATCTGTGAAGGACACACAGCTATTAGCTTAGTCTTGCAGGTGAACAGAAGCTCAGAAAGACTTCCATCAGGTATACAGGCGACTGCATTTGACAATGTGCTTTAGGAGAAATGCTGTCAGCCTCAGCTCTAAGCAGTATATTGTGATGCACTATTTAAGACAACACTGGCAGCTCCCTTCCCTTTCCAGTGTGCCATGATTTCAGCAGCCCAAACAAAACTCATGTTGGATATATAATCCCCAAAGCCATATGTGAGTAGTACTGTGTAGTGGGCTTTGAGGAGGTGCATGGGTCACAAGGACTCTGCCCTAGTGAATGGGTTGACCATGAATTAAGGGGTTATCCAGGCAATGGATTCATTACAAAGTGAGCTCCCTCTGGCTAACTTGCTCTGTCTTGCCACAACATCCTCTACCATGTCACAACCCAGTAGGAAGAGGACCTGGGTGTGAGGGCGCAGCCTGCTAATGCCAGAATGATCAGTAACTGAGGCAGGAAGGCTCAAAGGTCCAGTCCTATCTGTGCAACTTAACAATTTAGGGAGAACTTGTTTCAAAGTAAATAGAACTGAGAGTCATAGCTCAGTGTGAAAGCCATGGGTTCGATACTCAGTATGACCACACACATGCACCCACCCACACACACACACATACATACACCCCCCCAAACACACACACAAGTCTTTTCAGAAATCATGCCTAAGGACTACAGCATTCTAGATAACTCTCACTGGCTTCCTCCACACACACACACACACACACACACACACACCTGTTGCCAAGGTCTTTTGGTATCATTGGCCACTGGGTCACCTCTGTGTGGTCTCTGTCATAACCTGTTAGCATCCAGACTCTCACTTCACCTGCCTGTCTTGTTCTTAGGCTTTCTCACTGCCCTATAACTTCAGGATCCACAAAATCCTGTGACACTTACACATGTGTGATCTGGAAGTACAGGCCAGGGGAGATGACAGCTCTCATCGGGATCAAAAAAATTCTGATCTCCTTTTCCTGTCCCAGAACAGATGATCTGGAATGCAGTGATTCATTTACCTTTTGCAGTAAACTTTGTACAACTGAAGCCAGATCATCTTTCTCCTCCTCCTGCTTCCTCTTTGAAATGGAGACATGATGGCTACCAAAGTACCCCCCATCTTCCACTGTGAGTTTTGAGGATGAAAGCCATTTACCAAATATGGAGGATCAGAAAGTCACAGACTGGGTTCCAAGAACTACCTGAAATCACTTGGCTCATCCAAACACTCATCCTTCTAATTTTCCAACACCACTATGTTCAGGTCTCTGATAGCAAGAATATACAACATCCAACAGATACACTCATGGCATGAAAATATCTATTTCTTTATTAAGCAAATGAATAATAGAAACCCTTCTTTAAGAGAGGAAAATATGAAATGAGAAGCATGAGCTTCTATTTGAGAGTCTGTTTTAATGAAAAGAAAGCTATGAAGTGAAGCAGTTGGACCTACAGTGCTTTTGTTTACTCCCATACTCTGCTATAAATTCCTTGCTCTGTGCTGATAAGGAAGCTCAATTAATGGTTTAGTGAACTAAGCATTTTCTTAAATTTGCCAACCAATTAGACAGAGGTGATAGACCCAAGTAATGTAAGTTTGACTCTTCTCTTTTCTTCTTTACAAACCACAAATTTCTTCCTGCCATTCAGTGCAGTAACAAGAGCCCTCTCATAAAATTATTTGACTCTTAAATCCTGTCTTTGCCCATTTGAAGCATATATTTTCTTTGTTCATAAAGATTGGGGCTTAAATGTTTAAGTTAATAGAGTTCATGAACCATGGCTGGCATCAGCTTAGTGATAACATATTAACTTACTTTAATGTTAATTATTCCATATATAACTAGCTTTAAAAAATGGAGCCACCAGGTTTCTTTCCCATGGCCTCCCTGAAATTGAGTCACTTATTTTATACTCACTACATGAATTCCAGTTTCAAGGAAGCTACAAACTGAATGCCTGCTACAGTTGTTTTAATAAGCTCAAATTGGGATGGGAAGATGCCTTGGCGGTCTAAGTATCTGCCTGACAAGTACAAGGACCCAGGTTCGATTCCCAGCACTATATGCTGTGCCAGCCTCAGAACCCTGGGCATACCATACTGGCCACCAAAACCAGGTGCATACCTGAAATCCCAGCACTGGGGAGACTGAGACAAGAGGATCACCATGAGTCTAAGCTGCATAGTGAGACCCTCTACCATATATATATATATATAATTTTAAAAAATAAGCTCAAATCAAATAAACATGCACCAAACAAACTCAAAACCTCCATCAATATGATATTTAATCCTTCCACACTGCTTTAGACACAAAAAGAAAATATCTCCCTCACCTTGGCTGATCCCTATATCCTCAATGGGTGGCTCCAATCAACTGTTACACTTCTTCTCCCTAGTTGAGCCTTACCCACATAGACTCACACTTCTCAATGCAGCTCACAAGGTGTTCTCCACCATGCAACTGACATTTACACAAAAGCTAACAAGCCTTTACCATATGTATTCGAGTCATTCAACTACTAGTGGGGAGGGGTGAAACTACATCCATGCCTCACCTCACTAAAAATTGTTATGTAATCATCAAAGAAAGTTCCACTAACCCGCCAATACTTAGAAACATGTTCTGTAAATAACAACTCCTAGGGCTTCTGTTGAGTTTTGCACTCTAGCTCAGACTTGCTCCCTGTTTGCAGATTCCAAAAACCAAAAAATACCATAATTCTGTTCCATTCCTAACATTTGATTTTTGTCCACAGGTTATTCATAGTATAATAGGCCTATGCATATAATAACCATGTCAAACATCAAGGTTGATTCATAAAATACTAACCTGGGGCCAGCCAGCTAGCTCAGTGGATTAAAGCACCTGCTTAGGCAGACGGAGGGACCAGGATTCAATTCCTGGCATACCATGCTGGCCACACCCCTGGGATGCACTGAGATAGCAATTGAGACTGGGGGTGGTGGTGCATACTCGTAATCCCAGCTCTTGGGAGGCTGAAAACAGGAAGATCACTATGAGTCTGAGCTGCATAGTGAGTCCCTGTAGACCCTGTACTAAATACATAAATAATATTAATAATTATTATAATTAATATAATATTGATAATAATAATTAATATAATAATCAAATGCTAACCCAAAAAGCTCAGGCTTGAAGTTTATCAATAAGGAAACCTTATAATTTTGGATGGAATATCCTATAAACTAACTGGCCCATAATTTTGTGAGAGCAAAGAGTTGTCTTTTAAAATAGGACCAAATGTATTGTGAGACCATCGGTCTGGGATCATGCCCATAGAATGAAATGATAAATTTATGATGTTTCAAAACTACCTACCATAGCAGGTGGGGATCCAGCTCAGCAGTACTGTGTCTGCCTGGCAAGCTCAAGGGGCTGAGGTTGAATCTCAGCACACACACAAAAGAAACCTGGGGTGGGGGAGGGGGAGGGCAGGCACTAACCATAGAAGTTCCAAAACATTCTAATATCCTATCTTACTGTAGTGCTTCATCAAGACTAGTTTAATGATCTGTTTTGTTTCTTTAATGATATAAAACTTGTCACTGCTGGGACAGTTTAATTCAACAGTATGCTCAAGGCTTTAGTGACACAGTTGGACTCTACCAATGTGCAGATATTTAGCCCTGAATAGGACACAAAGGGTGGGGGATTCTGTCCCTAACTTAAGCCCACTTCACTATATCAGTAAACACATCCCAAACACAAGTTAGGATTCATAGTACCTTATCTGGGGAGCAAACAGAGGCTCCTCCAATTCCTTGTATTTGAAGTGCTTCCCCAAAGTGCTTTCCACATTTTAAAAATAGATATGAACTGAATAAAAGGCTCAAGTGACCTTTTCCATTTTCAATTTCATGCACGCAGCTGTGATCTGGAAGTCATTTTTCTCCTATTTGATGGTCATTGACATCGTATATTAAAGCGTCATTTCAAAGCTTTCTAGGGAAAATGTGGTCAGAGAAAGGATTTTGCAAGATACATTCAGCTATATACCACATAACCACATTTCAGTAAATGATATACCACATGGATTATCATGTCCCATGCATTACAGGGGAGCTGAAAAAAATCTGTAACCTAATGTTATCACCATACCTTTACAGTGGTAAATACGCAAACACCATTGTGTTACAATTGCCTGCACTACTCAATATAGCAACATACGGTGTAGAGTTAATACATAAAAGCAACAGGCTGCATCCTCCAGCCTAGATGTATAGGAGTTTACATCATTTAGGTTGACGTAATATATTGTACTCTATGAGGTTCACATGAGGATGAATTTTCCTAGCAACATGTTTCTCATGATGTAATTCTGTTGTTAAAGTGTTACATAACTGTGTGTTACCTTGAGGATGTAATGATATATACACACACACAAATTACAAATGTGTGTATGTGATGCACACAAACATACATAGAGACATGTTGCAAATAATTACACATGATGTTAATATCATATGTGTATGTGGCTTTATACAAATATTTGAACTTTTTAAAACTCTCAACAGCTTATTGGTCTTTTATCCACATTTGAAGGAGGCCCACTCAGAATAAAAGTCTCCTCAAGACAGAATGAAAACTTCTCCCCTGAAGAAGAATTTAACACAGTCTGGGCCTGAACCTGCATTTGTTGACCACTCAGCCTTCACACAGATAGGATGTCCCTCCCTCTCTCACAATGATGCCCATCTCATTTGCTGTGACTCTACTTTGAAGCTACACACATACTCCCACTCCACAGAACACTCAGGACATTCTTCAGTCCAAAGTGGACCCCTGACACCCAACAGGATGATGAGAAGAAGCCCCCATCCCTATCACCTAAGGTAGATAGGTACAAGGGAGCCCCACTCTACCTCCTCTCTCTGCCATTGCTTCCTTCCTTGGAAACAAACCAAAACAATCCATATACCTGGCATGTAAGGCAAGGTCATCACACTCATGTGGAAAGCTCCTGGCAAGGTCCACACTTTTAGGATGAAGCAAATCAAGCCCTAAGAAATGAAATTTACTCTCTTCCAGACAACTAGTAGGGTTTTAGTCTTTGTATTAGCATTGGTCCTGACTGTTGGGAAGTGACACCTTTATGTGCCAAGCTAATTGGCTTTTGGCATTGACTCACTATCTAGTCATGGGACAAATCAGCTCATTATTTCTGGCCTGCACAGTGCCCATTGCAGGGGAGGTCAGAGGTCCAAAGTGATTTGATATCAATCCTGGAGAAAATGCCATCTTTCCTGTCAACCATCAGGGCATTGCTAAGAAACTCTTCACAACAGATGTGAAGTAAAAGAGCAAATATCAAAAAGACTTTTTGGCTTACTCAGCCCTCCAAAGGGAGGGTTGCTGCAATGCTTTTAAAAATTTTACATTTGCAGGAACTGCCTTCAGTTAATCATTTATGCCTCATTCTCTATACAGACACATACTTAAATACACTGGAAGTGGGAATTAAGACAAAAGAGGCAGCTCCCATCCCATCCTATCATCTGGAATTCTAGCTTCTTGTCTTATTTGTTATTCTTAATAAGAAATTACTCATAAGGATGAGTGAGTATCAAGACTCTTCCCTTGGGGTGGTTTTAGTTCTTTTTTAATTTAAAAAATAAAGTAGTTAGGAATCCAGACAAGTCTAACAGTTTCAAATCACTCCCCCACTTTACTGATTCATAACAGCATTTAGCATTTTTACATAGTTCACAGCATTCTAAAATCATTTATAAATCTTCCCTTAGGGGTTACCTCACTTATAAACTAACAACCACCATTACAGACAGGAAGTGAGTAATATGAAGTATGATAGTGCATAAGAAACACAATCTGGATTGGGACTTAAGGCTCTTCAGCCTCTCCTGTTCAGACTGGGAAGGATAGTCAGGCCGCTAACTAGAGCTGCCCTGAACATGATTCTTCTGTGCTCCTACCATCAAGGTGCTGAGTCCCCAGCAGTACTGTGAGCTTTGCCTTTCTTATCCCACTTCAATCCTCATTCATTACTCAGCAGACTCATACTTGGCACCTACCCTGTATCAACGCTTGTACTTGACATACCTCAGAGGACCTTCCAGTTTGGGTACAGACCATGCCAATAAAGTGATTCACATACATATTCCAATAAAGCAGCTCATGCAATGTTGTGCTTCCCAGTACATATAAAAGTTATTTTTTCACTATTCTGTCATCTATTAAGTGTGTAATAGAACTGTGTCTAAAGAGGTAGAGGCCTTAATTTTAGGTACCTCATTGCTAAAACATGTTATTGGCGTATGATCCATTGAGAAAATGGCACCTATAGAATGGATCAATACAAGGTTGCCCAAAATCTTGTAAAAACCACAGTATGTAGTGAGATTAATAAAGTAAAGCACAAAAAAAGTAAGATATTCCTATACTGTGTTAAATACTAAGAATGCAGACATATGTAATGGAGGAGATAGAGAAGAGTGAGCACACATATACAAGCCATAAGAGAGAGAACTACTAATTCATCTTCCTAGATTCCGTGACTGGGATGCAAAAATTGAACTGATGAAAGGTTATTAAAGAAAAAGATTATATATGGATGTAACACACAAACATAAAGGAAAACTTAGTAATAACTAACTTAATAAGGTATTAGAATTTGGTGATTGTGTACCATCTTAAGCTGATACATTTGTGAACAAGTACCAACAAAGGAAAGAGAGTTTGGTATCCCGGGTGTAGCAAATTGTAGAAAAAAAGTATATGAAGAAAAGTAATGGAAAAAGGAGATTTTTAGTACAGTTTGTGCAGACCCAGTGGGTGCCAACTTTCTGCCCCAGGGAGTAATAGCACAAGGTAGGAAAGGGGAAACAGTTATGCAAAGGAAAATTACAATCTGCTTTTAAGTAGAAATAAACAGAATAGAGAGCTTTTCCCGCATGTACTATTTCTCAGTCACTTTCAGAAGTGCCTGGCAGGCAAGGGCAAGGTCCTGTGTCCAATTTCCAATACCAAAAAAGTCACTTCCAGCTCAAAATATTCTATACAGTATTTAGGAAATGCTCAGTTTTTCTTGGTGGTAATAGGGAGTAGTCATTGAATATTCTTCAATGGAGGCATAACTGGGCCAGTCATTGTTAAATTCATTAGGTAAAATAATGAAGGAAAAGCAGAGCAAAGGCAGAGTGATTTGTGAAAGCTTGAGGGACTGAATGTGCTGCCTGTGATGATTACTTCACACCAGGGCCAGGCTAGCACTGGGACATAAGAAAGACTCTTTCCACGTGGGTGGCAGGCAAAGGGGTCAATGCATGCAGAGAAGTGAGGAGGAAGTAGCCACATTTATGGAGGATTGGAAAAACTAAGAAGTAAGAAAGAGGTGCAAATAAGACCTATTCTCTCTCCTTAAAGAATTTTGACCAATGAAGGCAGACTCCACGGACTTTGTTCTACACCCTTAGTTGACCTTAATCCTGATTCAGCAACAAAATAAAAAGAGAGGGGTAATAGCAACTTATTATCTGTCATTTGTGAAGTAGACTTTAATTTATAAAAATAAAATGTATAAGGTACAATACTAGTTTCCATTTCCAGTAATAGCCCATCTTGGTGATTGAATTGGATTCTTACCTTTTCAACAAAAATGGACTCTAGTATGAAATCTCTGGGTGGAAAACCAAGTATATCCCACTAGTCATGGTCAACCAAGCAATTGAAGAAGTGACACATGTGTAAGCAGAACAGCTTGCTGTGAATCCTCCCTCCTCCTGAGATAAAAACAAAGTAAGCAATATGAATGGTAACAGGGGAGGAAGTGATAAAGATCACAGCAGAAATTAATGTAATTGAGACAAAAAAAATATGAAGAATTAGTGGATTCTGGCATTGGTTGTTTGAGAGATTAAATAAAATTGAAAAATCCTTAACCAACCTTATCAACAAAAGGGAAAGAAAAGACTCAAATTCATGCAATTGGGAATGCAAAGGGTAAAATCACAATATATCCTGCACAAATCTAGAAGACCATCAGTGCCTATTTTAAAGGCATGTATTCTAACAGCATGGAAAACAGAAAAGAGGTGGACAAATATCTAGATACATGTCAACTACCAAGGCTAAAACAAGAAGGTCTAAAAATCTTAAATAACCTAATAGCAATGACATTGAAAATGTAATTAAAAATTACCAACAAAGAAAACCACAGATCCTGATGAATTTTATACTGCTGAATTCTATAAGAAATTCAGAAAGGATCTAATGCCAATAATTTTCAACTCTTTCAGTGAAATTGAAAGGGAAGCAATACTAAGCGATTCATTCTTAGAAGCAAATATTACCTTGACTCCAAAAGCAGAAAAGGATCCATCCAAAAAATAGAACTGCTAATGAACATGAGTTGCAAAAATCCTCAATAAGATACTGGCAAACAATACCGAAAATCATTAATATGATCAAACACCATGCCAAGTAGGATTCATTCCACAGAAGCAGGGATGGTTCAACATATGCAAATCAATGCATGTAATAAATCATATTAACAGAGCCAAGGTCAAAAATCATATGATCATCTCAATACATGCACAAAAAGCATTTGACAAAATCTAACACTCATTCTTGATAAAACCCTATAGAGAAATGGAATAGGTGGTCTTCCTCTCAATCTGTCAAAGGCCATCTATACCAAGGCAATAGCCAACATCATACTAAATGGACAAAAATTGAAAGCTTTCTCTCTAAAATCAGGCACGGTGCTTGCTTCGCAACACATATACTATAATTGAAATGATACAGAGAAGATTAGCAAGGCCCTTGCTAGGCATGGATAAAATCAGGAACAAGACAAATATGTCCACTGTCATCACTTATAGTCAATAAATTCTGAAAACATTAGCAAGAGCAATTAGATAAGAGAGAGAAATAAAAGGAATAAGGATAGGAAAGGAAGAACTTAAATTGTCATTATCTGCCGATGATATGATGCTCTAAATAGAAGATCCCAAAAACTCCACCAAAAGACTTTTATATTTAATAACCAAATTCAGAAGCCGAGCTGGATATAAAGTCAACACTCAAAAATTAATAGAATTCCTGTGCACAAATAACAAACTTAGTAAGAGAGAAATTCAGGAAATTACACCTTCCATGATAGCATAATGAAATACCGAGGAATCAATTTAACAAAGGGAATAAAAGACATTAAATTTGAAAACTATAATAAGTAAAAAAAAGAAATTGAAAGGATATAAGACAATGGAAAGACATCTCTTGTTCTTTCGTGGGTAAGTATGGTGAAATAGCCAGACTTCCAAGGTTGTTTTGCAGATTTAATACTCTCCTGATCAAAATAGCAATAGCATACCTGACAGAATTGGAGAAAACAATGCTAGAATTCATTTGGAACTATGAGAGACCTAGAATAGAAAAAGTAATTCTGGGTAACAAAGGCAAGGCAGGGGGCATCCCAACCTCTGACTTGAAATTATAATGCAAGCTCACTGTGATTTTTTAAAAATATTCAGCATAGTACTGGCAAAAAAAGAGAGACCTGAAGATCAATGGAACAGATCAGAAGATGCAGAAACAACTTTGATTACATTCAGCCACCTTATCTTTGACAAAGGGGCTAAACACATTCACTGGAAGAAAGAGCCTCTTTAATAAATGATGTCAGGAAAAGTGGCTTTCCACATGCTGAAGACAAAAAGTAGATTCATGTATATCACCATGCATTAAATTCAAATCAAAATAGATCAAAGATCCAAATATTCAAAGAGAAACACCAAAGCTACTGGAAGACAGAATATATAGACTCTTGAAGACATCGGTGCAAGCAAAGACTTTATGAACAAAACCTTGATCACACAGGAAATAGTACAAAGAATCAACAAGTTGAATCTCCTCCTCCTAAAAAGCACAGCAAAAGAAATCAGCAACAGAGTAAGAAACAAAACACAGAGTGGGAAAATATTTTTTCTACTGTTTCTCAGACAAAGGACTAATACCTAGAATATATTTTAAAAAACTAAAAAATAAGCCAGAACTGTAAAATTTAAAGACCTATTCCAGAAATAGGAATTTGAAATGAATAGACACTTCTCAGAGGAAGAAGTAGAAATGACAAAATACATGAAAAAACATTCAGCATCAAAAGTCATTTGAGACTTGCAATTTAAACATGTATCACCACGGAGATTCCATGTCACTCCAGAAAAAAATTTCCAGTATCAAAAGATAGACTAATGAGACTCTCTTGGTCGATCCACCCAGCCAGGTCTACCCTGCAAATCCTGGGAGCCCCTACCCCCAAGCCAGCCAAGCAACTGAGAAATTCTGTGACCCTTCCAGCCCCAGATCTAGCCCAGCATGGCCTAGAGTGTGTGTGAGAGAGCTTCAGCGCTCCCAGTGCTCCGTGGGCCAGGGATATAACAGAGGGGAACCACAGGCTCACAGTTGTGCCAGAAGGGCTACAGCAAAAAGGAGCTGAACACAACAGCTAGATCCAGGCCAGGCAAAATTGGAGAATCCCAAACTTAGTAGACTGGCACCTGAATCTAATTATGCGCTAAGGTTGTAACTGCACCAAAGCTCTACAGCAAACTCAAAGGTCAGTGCCATAAAAATGACAAATGCAATCACAGGCCGGGAGCCGACCAATAATAAATGCAAATGACACAAGCTCAGCTGAAATGAATGAATTAACAGAGGCAGTAGCAAAGAAACAACAGCAGAAAGGTATAGAAGAACTCAGTCCAGAATTAATGCCTGAAATATAAAAAGAAATTTTTGAACACATAGCATCTGAAATAATCGACTTCAGACACAAATAAGGGAAACCCAATGCCGACTCAGAACAAGTGCAAAGAACACTGTTCCAGCTGAAATATATGAAAAAACAGCGCTGCAAGTAAAGAAACAACAAGAGAAAGTTAAAGAGGAACTCAGCACAGAAATACTTTCTGAAATAAAAAAACAAATCTTTGAAATCATAGCATCTGAAGTAAAGAATCAATTACAGAATTATATAAAGGAAACCCAATTTGGAAAAAACTCTGCAATAAAGAATTGGTACCTACCTCTAAAGAAGACATAGATTAAAAATAAAATAGAGATTAGAAATATGATGGATTCTTTGACGGTCCAATACAGGAAAGAAATAGATCACATGAAGCAGAGTCAGAGAGATATAGAAAAACTAAAAATATCAATCATGAGTCTAAAAAACCATCTGAGTGAAAGCGAAAACCGAGTTTCAGACCTTGAAGACGCTGGTGCAGCTAGTGAAAAGGTGAGAAAAGATCTCTTAAAAACAACGAGAATGCAGAAAAAAATAATTTATCATTTTCAAGATGATACCAAGATGAACAATGTGAGAATAATTGGTATTAATAAGAAAGAAGGAGTCAATGAAAATGATATAAAAAGAATTTGGGGAAAAGTAATAGCAAAACTTCCCAAATATGAGGAAACAATCCCACATTCAGGTAACCAAAGCATACAGAACACCAAATAACTTCAAACCAAGCAAAAACATACCAAGACATATAATAGTCAAGATCCCAGAAATCCAACACAAAAATAATATACTGAAAGCTGCTAGAGAGAAGAAGCAGATCACATTCAAAGGAAAACCCATCAGAATTACAGCCCACTTCTCTACACAAATCATGAAAACAAGGAGATAGTGGAGCAGAGTTCTTCAAGTCCTGCACGAAAACAAACTCTAGCCCATACTATTATACACTGAAAAACTCTCTTTCGAGTTTGATGGAGAAGTTAAATACATCCACAACAAAGAATGACTAAAGAATTTCATGACGAAACACCCTTCACAGGCTGCTGAAAGAGGTTCTAGAAAGAGACCACAATGACCAGAACTCCATGAATGAGAATGAAAGGAACCCACTAAACAGGACAGACAATTAAACACAGGATACAAAGGAGAAAACAACAGCAGGTAAATATCATGACAAATATAAGTCAACACATTTCAATTACAACCATCGATGCAAACGGACTCAATTCACAAATTAAGAGAAATAGACTGGCACAGTGGATTAGGAAACAAAATCCAACAATATGCTATATACAAGAAACACACTTAACTCAAAAGGACATTCATAGGCTCAAAGTCAAAGGATGGAAAACAATACAACATGCCCCAGCACCACAGAAAAAATCAGGAGTACCAATTCTGTTCTCAGACAGCCTCAACTTCAAACAAAGAAGGATCAAACAAGACAAAGAAGGCCACTATATATATATTGGTCAGGGGAAACATTCAAGTGCAAGGCGTAACACTCATAAACATCTATACACCAAACACAGGAGCACCCAACTATGTAAGACAAATCTTAATGCACATGAAAAACCAAATATCTAAGACCACAATCTTAACAGCAGACTCCCTTATCTCAAAAAGATAGATCAACCAGACAAAAAAATTAGCAAGGAGTAGCAGAACTGAACCAGAGCTCGGAACATATGGACCTGGTGGACGTATACAGAGTGTTCCACAAAACCGCAGCTGAATATACATTTTTTTCAAGTGCACATGGGTCATTTTCCAAAAAGACCACATACTAGTCCAGAGGTCATGCTGAAGTATATGCAAGAAAATAGAAATTATCTGATGCATATTATCTGACCACAGTACAATGAAACTGGAAATAAATGAAAAAAGAAATGAGAAAACCCCGCTAAATTCATGGAAATTAATCAACACCCTACTCAGCAATCAATGGGTCACAGAAGAAATTAAACAAGAAATTTAAAAATGTCTACAATTCAATGAAAATTCAAGTACAACTTACTGGAATTTATGGGATGCAATGAGAGCAGTTCTTAGAGGGAAAATTAGGAAAGAAATAAACACACTAATGTTGTACCTCTGACATCTAGAAAAAGAAGAGCAAACGAAACCCAGAGCTCAAAGACGGGAAGAAATCATAAAGATTAGGGCAGAAATTAATTCAGTTGAGATGAAGAAAACAGTCCAAAGAATGCAGAAATCAAAAGGTTGGTTCTTTGAAAGACTAAATAAAGTTGATAAGCCTCCAGCCAACCTCACAAAAAAGAGGAAAGAAAAAATTCAAGTACATGCAATAAGGAATGAAAAGGGTGAAATCACCACAGATCCAGCAGAAATTCAGAAGATTACCAATAATTACTTCAGGAATCTTTACGCTCACAGAATATAAGACATACAACAAATGGACAGATTCCTTGAAAGGTACAAATTACCAAAACTGAATCAAGAAGATATAACAACTCTCAATAAGCCGATAACAGCCAACGAAATACGAATCGTAATAAAAAGCCTACCGACAAAGAAAAGTCCGGGTCCTGATGAATTCAAGGCTGAATTCTACAAGAAATTTATAGAAGACTTAATGCCTACACTCCTCAAACTCTTCAATGATATTGAAAAGGAAGCAGTTCTCCCAGAATCATTTCTGGAGGCAAGTATTATACTGATTCCAAAACCAGGGAAAGACACAACCAAAAAGGCGAACTACAGGCCAATCTCCCTCATGAATATAGGCTCAAAAACACTGAATAAAATCCTGGCAAACAGAATACAGAAAATTATCAAGAAGATCATACACCATGATCAGGTAGGATTCATCCCAGTGATGTAAGTATGGTTCAATATTCAAAAATCTATAAATGTAATACACTATATTAATAGAATGAAATCTAAAAACCACATGATCACTCAATTGATGCAGAGAAAGTTTTGACAAAGTCCAACACTCATTCATGTTCAAAGTCCTACAGAAAATTGGAGTAGATGGATTCTATCTTAACTTGATAAAAGCAATCTATGACAATCCAAAAGCTAATATAATCCTAAATGGGGAAAAACTGAAATCATTTACTTTTAAATCAGGTATAAGAGAAGGATGTACTCTATCACCCCTCCTATTCAATATAGTCTTGGAATCAATCCTTAGCAACAGCCATTAGAAAAGACAGATAATTAAAAGGAATAAGAATAGGTAAAGAAGAAGTTAAATTATCACTATTTGCAGATGACATGATACTTTACTTGGAAGACCCCAAATATTCCACCAAGAAACTACTAGAACTGTTACGGAAATTCAGGAGCATAGCAGGATACAAAGTCAATACTCAAAAGTCAATAGCGTTCCTCTACACAAATAACAAGCACACTGAAAGGGAAACAATAGAAACAATACTTTTTACAATAGCACCGGGGCTGGGGAGATGGCTCAGTGGAATAAGCGCTTCTCTGGCAAGAGCAAGGGCCTGAGTTCCATGCCCAGTGCCACCAAAAAGAAACAAAAAAACAAAAAAAACAACAACAAAAAAAAAACCTGGATACAATAGCACCATGGAAAATGAAATACCTTGGAATTCACTTAACCAAGGATGTCAAAGATCTTTTCACAGAAAATTACAACACTCCAAGAAAAGAGACCATAAAGGATTTCAGAAAATGCAAATATATTCCATGCTCTTGAATAGAAAGAACCAACATCGTGAAGATGGCCATACTCCCAAAATTGCTGTACAGATTTAATGCAATCCCTATCAAACTGCCTCCAGCATACCACCCACACCTAGGGAAATTGATCCTAAAATGTATTTGGAACCACAAAAGACCTAGAATAGCAAAGGAAATCTTGGCCAATCAAGACAAGGCAGGAGGCATTACAATTCCTGACTTGAAATTATACTACAAAGCCACTGTGCTAAAATCAACATGGTATTGGCAACGAAATAGGCCTGAGGATCAATGGAATAGATTAAAAGACACAGAGGCATCTACCATCACACTCATCCATCTGATCTTCGACAAAGGGGCCAAACAAGTTCACTGTAAGAAAGATAGCCTCTTCAACAAATGGTGCTGGAAAACCTGGCTTTCTACATGCCGAAAACTAAAACTTGACCCAGCTCTGTCACCATGCACTAAGTTAAAGTCAAAATGGATTAAGAATCTAAACATTAAAACAGAAACACTCAGTTTCCTGGAAGAGGAAGTAGGAGGAACTCTTGAAGACATAGGGGTAGGTAAATAGTTCATGAACAAACATATATTTGCATGGGAAATACTTGAAAGAATCAACAATTGGGATCAACTCTTCTTGAAGAGTTTCTTCACATCAAAAGAAATTGTGAACAAAGTGAACAGACCACCTAAAAATTTTGAAAAACTCCTAACTAATAATCAATCAGACAAATTTCTGCTGTCTAGAATTTATAAAGAACTAAGATATAACAGGGCCCTCAAATTTAAAGACCCAATTTAGAAATGGGCATCTGAGATGAATACACACTTCTCAGAGGATGAAATTAAAGAAGCAAATAAATATATGAAAAATGCTCCACATCGCTAGCCATCTGTGAAATACAAATACAAACAACACTGAGATATCATCTCACTCCAGAAAGAATGGCTACATAAGGAAATCAACCAACAAAAAAATAATGGAGAGGATGTGGGGAAAAGGGAACACTTCTCCACTGCTGGTTGGAATGTAGCCTGGTATAACCATTGTGGAGGTCAGTGTGGAGATTCTTCATAAGAGTAGGACTGGATATCCCATTCAAGCCAGCTATCCCCCTACTGGGAATTTTCCCAGAGGAACTGAAAACATTATATCATAGTGATATATGTGTACCTATGCTTATAGCAGCACAATTTGTGATAGCAAAATCTTGGAAACAACCAAGATGTCCGTCACATGAGGAATGGTTGAAAAAGATGTGATATTTTTATATAGTGGAGTATTACTCAGCTATAAGAATGATAAACTTGAAGCATTTATATTGAAGTGGATGCCACTTGAACATATACTCATAAGTGAAATAAACCAGACACACATGTGCAAATATCGTATAGTCTCCCTAGTACAAGAAGTCAAAAGAGGAAATACAAATAGAAATGTACAACAATAACTAAAATCAGTTGAGTCAGATAGGGCAAACTGAATGGCATATGCTCCAGGCTACTAATTAGCTTTTTTTCTGGATGGTTAACAACCTAAGCTCACAGATCAGAATTGGAGAAATAGAAGAGCCACAAGGCCAGCCAATATTTTGGCCCTAGCCTTTCAAGGTCAGTGAACCTGTACTGCAACAGCATGAAACTCAGTTGAGCCCCAAATTTTCTGATCAAGGGGATTATGGAGCCACAGAGGAAAGAGACTGATGATGAATAGTGTGCCTGGGGAGAGTCACATGGAGAGAAAACTTTCTCTCTGGCTTTCACAGGTAGCAAACTGGTCAAGCATCAGCCGTGACTCATCTGCATGGAGGACACAGACAGAGGATCTACAGAGTAAGGTACAGGATTACAAGATAAACCCTGAGGGGACTTCACTGACCTCATCAAAAACAAAAGCTACATCTTTTGGTATATAGGTCTTCGTCTATCTTGGTCTTAACCATCCAACAGAAAAGTATACAAATGAGGTATACATCACAGTACCATAATAATAAGTTGAACTATAAATGGCTATAATCAACAACTTCTTCAGATAACTCACTATTATTGTGGAATGCTGGACTGTGTTGGATTGTGTCACTGAGTTCAGGCACCTAAATTGGTTTAATGACAATGGAGTGTCCATCTCTGACATGTCTAGACAAAAAAAAAAAAAAAAATGGAGGGATACAAAGGAAGAATCATTATGTGTGTATATACAAAGTACAGTTAGGATAAATATGCCATGCTTCTGCATAATTCTATGAGAAACAAGATTTGCACTAGTAGTGGTTGGACAAGGTATTATGTTGGCTTCTGGTAATATGGACAGACACTGGGGAGATAAGGTAGAGGGTGTTAATTGTCGAATCTGTGATATAAATCAGTTGTAGAGAAATAAGATAGGTATATAGCTGCACTCTCTTCATTCACTGATTAGAGACATCTACTATAATAATGCCTGTATGTATAATATCATGTATGCACCTTATATGACACCGAAACATGATGAAAATATTTTGCAGTGTATTGATTTGTTGAATCTGTCCTGTTAATTTGTCTTGAAACTGTCTCATTGTTATTTGTTCTTCAATAAAAATAATAAAAAAAATTCAAAGATCTTTTCATAGAAAATTACAGTACCTAAGAAAAGAGATGGTAGAGGATTTCAGAAAATGGAAAGATATTCCCTGTTCCTGGATAGGAAGAACCAACATCATGAAGATGGCCATACTCCCGAAATTGTTGTATAGATTTAATGCAATCCTTATCAAACTGCCACCAATGTACTGCCCAGACCTACAGAAATCATTTCTAAAATTTATTTGGAACCAGAAAAGACCTAGAATAGCAAAGGCAATCCTGGTCAACAAAGACAAGGCAGGAGGCATTATAATTCCTGACTTGAAATTATACTACAAAGCTACTGTGATACAATCAACATGGTATTGGTAATGAAATAGACCTGAAGATCAGTGGAATAGATTAGAAGATGCAAAGACCTCTATGAACACATTCAGCCACCTGATCTTTGACAAGGGAGCCAAACAAGCTTACTGGAAGAAAGATAGACTCTTTAACATATAGTGTTGGAAAAATCTTGATTTCTCCATGCTGAAAACTAAAATTTGGCCCAGCTCTATCACCATGCACTAAGCTAAAGTCAGAATGGATTAAAGATCTAAACATTAAAACAGAAACTCAATTTCCTGGAAGAGAAAGTAGGAAGAACTCTTGAAGACATAGGTTAGGCAAAGAGTTCATGAACAAACATGTATTCTTTCAATTGGGAAACACTGGAAAGAATTAACAACTGGGATAAACTCTTATTGAGAAGGTTTTGCATGTCAAAAGAAATTGACAACAAAATGAAAAGACAACCCTCAAATTTTGAAAAAATCTTAACTAATAAGCACTCAGACAAAGTCTGCTCTCTAGAATTTATA
Organism: Ctenomys sociabilis; assembly: GCA_004027165.1. Classification (NCBI taxonomy): domain Eukaryota; kingdom Metazoa; phylum Chordata; class Mammalia; order Rodentia; family Ctenomyidae; genus Ctenomys; species Ctenomys sociabilis. The sequence goes on along the minus strand of PVKA01000297.1, from coordinate 96,590 downwards.
AAGAACTAAGATACATTAGGGACCTCAAATTTAAAGACCCAATTCAGAAATGAGCATCTGAGATGAATACACACTTCTTAGAAGACAAAATTAAGAAACAAATAAATATATTTAACAATGCTCCACATCACTAGCTATCCTTGAAATGCAAGTTAAAACAACACTGAGAGACTATCTCACCCAAGAAAGAATGGCTATCATAAAGAAATCAACCAACAACAAATGGAGAGGCTGTGGGGAAAAGGAACCCTTCTCCACAGCTGGTGGGAATCTAGACTGGTACAACCATTGTGGAGATCAGTGTGGAGACTCCTCACAAAACTAGGATTGGAAATCCCATTCAAGCTTGCTATCCCCCTATTGGGAATTTTCCCAGAGGAACTGAAAACATCATTATATAGTGATATATGTGTACCTATGTCTATAGCAGCACAATTTGTGATAGCCAAGTCTTGGAAACAACCAAGATACCCATCACATAAGTAATGGTTGAAAAAAATATGGTATTTCTATACAACTAAAAAGAAGTTCGTCAGATAGTTAGGGTAAACTGAATTGCATATTTCTCATGGTAACAATTAGCTCTTCTGGATGGTTAACAACCTAAGTTTGTAGATCAAAAATTGGAGAAATTGCCGGGCGTGGTGGCGCATGCCTATAATCCCAGCACTCGGGAGGCTGAGGCAGGAGGATTGTTGTGAGTTCAAGACCAGCCTGAGCTACAAAGTGAACTTAAGGCCAGCCTGAACTGCATAGTGAAACCCTGTCTCAAAAAGACAAAAAAAAAAAAAAAAAAAAATTGGAGAAATGGAAGGGCTTCAAGGTCAAACAACATTTTGGCCCTCGCCTTTCAAGGTCAGTGAAGACTCAGGACATAGGAGAACCTGTACTGTAACATCATGGAACTCAGTTGTGCCCCAAATTTTCTGATCAAGGAGATTATGGAGCCGCAGTGGAATGTGATCAGTGATCTATAGTGTGCCTAAGGAGAGTGACATGGAGAGAAAACTTTCTCTCGGGCTTTCACAAAAAGAGGAGTCCTTTCTGTCTTCTGTTCATTAGGGGATGTGGAAGGGACCTGGACATCTCTTCTGCCCCTATGCATCTTCTAAATGTGGTCCTATTTCACCTCAGGCTTTGCATATTATCAGAGTTCTGATGATATTAAATTGTTCTCCAAATATCTTCTTGCAAGTGCCCTTTAGACACCCAATGGTCTACCTCAGAAATAATATGCTCAGGGTCCAGGGAGATAGCTCAATGGCATAAGTGGCTGCCTGGCAAGCAAAAGGTCTTGAGTTGTATCCCAGGCACCACAAAACAAACAACAACAAAAAAGTGTGAGAAATAACATTCAAACTGAATTATTGATAACCCTACCCAGAAGCCTCCTCCTACATCCCTCCCACATCTTAATTAGAGAGCACTGTATAAATGCTTAGAAATCCAGGACCATACACCCAGCCTCCCCTTGTTGATATCCTGAATGAAACTCCCGAATGCCAATCTTGAATACTAATGTATAAGGGAATGAAACTGGAAGGTAATGCTTTTTGGAGGTAATTAGTTCATGAGAAAAGACTATCATACATAAGATTCATGCTCTGAAGAGAGCCTAGAAACCTCATTTCGTCATCATCATCCTAAGAAGAGGCAGTAAGCAGGCATTTAGGGTATTTTGATGTAAGAACCCAAATACAAAATGACACTACATCATGAGGTGGTTGTGAGGATTCAATTATTTAAAACTTTTGTAAGACGTGGTATTATATAATGGAGTATTACTCAGCTATAGAAAGATAAGCTCAATAACTATATAGGTAAACAGATGTAACTAGAGACCACACTCACAAGTGAAATAATTACCTGCATGTGTAGTAAACATTATATTGTATCGCTAGTTTAATAACTTGAAAGAGTAAATAGGATCTGAGAGGTACAATGAATGTTGTGAAAACTGTTCCAAGAGAAGAAACCATTGGGATGAGGGAAAGGAGAAAAGAAGGAAATATAAATATATATGTATATATGATAGCTTGGATAATTGTACTGCTGATTTCTGCTGGTCTATTGAAAGCAGTAGTTAATTCTTAAAAATGTTTTGTCCTTTTTAATTTTATATAATTATTTTTACCAATTTTGCACGCTTATATCTGATAATCTGAACAACTAATTTGAAGCCTACAGTATGCAACAAAACAACCAGTGTTGAATTCCTATCACTTTGTTTAGTGTAATTTTATATTGTTTCTAATGGTTTTGTTTTACTATTTTGTGTATTTTCTTGAAAAAATTTTAACTCTTAGCTATTTTTATTTCCAGTACCAGGGAGTGAACTCATGACCCCGTGCTTGCCAGGTAGGCATTTATGCTGCTGAGCTATCCCCCAACCCTCCCTTAAAACTTTAAAATATATACATATACTTTAAAACCTTTACAAAACACAAGTACTCTGAACAGTGGCTGGGGCTGGGTAAAGCTCAGTATTATTTGTTGTGGTCAAATTACTATTCTTTGATGCTTACGTTCTAAGATTACTCACTCAAAACACAGAGAGAAAGCATACAGCAAAAATAAATCATGACTCAAGTGGTCTGTGTCAGTTATTTAATTATGACTTAATTAGGTGAGATAGAGCAATGAAAACAGTACATTATTTGAAAATAGGAACTGATTCTAAATCTTCTGCTTATGAATTGGTTGTCCTTGGAAAGTTATCATGTTGAAATCTCATCCTAATATCTGTAAATATAATATCATATATGCACCTTGTACAATACCAAAACATTATGAAAACAGTTTGCAATGTATTAATTTATTGAATATGTCTTGTTAAGGTGTCTTGAAACTGTCTGATTGATATTTGTACTTCAATAAAATAAAAAATAAATTTTAAAAAATTTCTATTTTTCTTTCAAAATGCTATTAAAACAAGACAACTGCTCGTTATGTTCCCATTTATCATAGTGTTATATTATTTCAGTGTTGTCACTGAATAATAGGCAATCAAGAGTGAAAGTTTTGTAAAATTGCTACCCTCCAAAAGTTATAAATTAAGTTAATTACAAATCCAAAATAAACAGTTTTTAATCACATAAAACATTTCTGCCACATTGTGCACACTTTTGTGATGAAGTAAATTGAAAGTCAATGGAATATTTTTAAAAAATAAATAAAACCCTATGAAAAATAAAAACAAAAAATAAAATAGGAATAATACTGCTTACTCCTCAGGATACTTTCAAACTTTAAATAGAGTAACGCCTATAAAATGTCACTTCAGTGCCAGATAACAGCTATTATTAAGAAAAGGGATTTGACTTCCTCAGCCTCAGGTAAGTCCTGTATCATCAAAGAAGTAATCAAGAATAAATTTCTCAGAGGCTAGGGGGATGGCTCAGTGGAATAAGTGCTTCCTTGGCAAGTGCAAGGGCCTGAGTTCAATCCCCAGTTCTGCCAAAAAAAAAAAAAAAAAAAAAAAAAAAGAATAAATTTCTCTCTAACAGACCCATTGGTCATTCAGGAAAACAACACTGCAAACCTTCTGTGAAGTCCCAAGCTGCCAAGGGAGGGATGTGGCCCAGGACCATAACTGAAAACTTCTGTTGGGGTTGGGTTGACAAACTGATCTCTGATTATAGCCACCATTCTTCGATGGTCACCTTAATCATCAATCCAGACCCTAGGGCAGAGAATGCAGTGAGCCCATTTCCAACTGTCTGCCTTCAGTTTTCAGAGCAGAACAAAACCATTAATGTTTAATATTTAAACAAAAACTTTCCATTATTAATCACTTAAAGCCCAGTGATGATTATTAAAATATAACGGATAGGGTCTTACTTTTAAAGCTTGAATTTTAATGACTGCGATAGAAATCAGGACTTTAAAGTTGAACTCCTTGGTCTTCTGGAGATTGTTCTTCCTGGTGGCCAGAGCACTGGGCAGTTTTCCTGATCATCTGGAGCTGCCTTTCTTGCCACACACCCTTCTCTGCCTGCAGGTTTCAAGTGTTCCCAGGACAGAACCTACAAGCATCCCACACAACATACCCCACAGACTTCCTAGGCTCTAGGTCTCAAGACCATGGCATGATAAGACCCTAGGACTGCTTCCAGCCTACCCTCAACTCCGAAACTCCAGGCTGTAGAGATCACAGAACACCTCATCCAGCCTAGGAGGTTCATCCCAAGTATGGAGTTCCAGATACATAAAAATAAGCTCACAATTTCATTGCTGATCACTTCTGGGGAGTTTTATGAGGTTAGTTGATTCTCTATTAATTCCTTGTTCAACAGAGTCTGTCTTGCACAGTGGACCTCAAGGTTGAGAGGAGGAAGAGGAGGAGCAGGAGGAAGAGCAGGCAGGAGAATGGCACAGTCCTCCACAGGTTCAGCACAGTCCACGTGCAGCAGTAAGCTGGAGCTCACAGCTGGTGAGACAGCTGGGGCTGAGTAGATTAGCCCCCTTCAGTGGTGCAGTCTAGAAAGTTTCAAAGGGTGGGGATAATAATAATAATTTTAATAATAACAATTTAATAATAACAATTTTAAAGCATAAGATTCTTTTTTAATTTTAAAGAGAAAAAGTAGTAAAACAATTTCAAAGCAATTTAGTAGGAAAGTCACAATAATTAATATATTGAACTTCATAATAGTTATTCAGAATATAAGATATAGGAATGAAATACTATCCAAAAAATATTATCACAACCCTTCCTTTTCAATAAAATAAGAGGAACTAGCTCTATAACTATCATATATGTATATATATATATATATATACATATATATATATATATATATATATATATATATATATTCCCCTTCTCTCATCACAGTTTCTTTTCTTTTGAACAATTTGTTTCTAATTCTCAATGGTTCATTTTGGACTTTGTATACTCATGCAAACATAAGATTCATGAAAATAAAGTTTAATAAGACATGTGTGTGACTGAAATAAAACTAAATTCAGTGAAAATTCCAATCAAAAATTTTTCCAGGAAAAACATTGATTTTGGAGTTCCTCTGAAAGAATACACAACTATAAAAAGGAAGAATAAAATATTCATTCTATTAAATACTAAAACATAGTGTATAGGCATAGGTATTAAAACACCATATAACAATTAGCAGAAAGTTAAATAGTTCATAACTCAGAAAAAGATTCAAGGATGTGTGAGAAATTTGATGCATGACCAAAGTGAACTACTGAACAAAATAAGTTGGGAAAACTCAATAGTCATTTGGAAAAACAGAAATGGCAGCCATGTGAGATGCAGTGTGCATGCTGTAATCCCAGCACTAAAGAAGCTGAAGCAGGAGGATTGTTGCAAGGGCAATGCCAGGCTGTCCTATGCTACATAGTGAGTTCAAACCAACCTACCTCAAAAAACAAGAAAGAAAATAAATGACCAATGTCCACACCAAAATAAATTTCACATGGTGCAAGTATCTAAATGTTAAAACAAACAAAATAAAATAAAATAAAAAATAAATGTTAAAACATGATCTTTAATTAAAGTACTCAATGAAAACACAGCTAATTTAGTAATCTTAGTATGTATTTGTTTAGGTGGTCATCTAATACTGCATATCAACATTCCAAGGTGAGACCTCGCAACCATGTATCAGACTTATTTCCCTAGAACACAATGGTGCATCAGAGTTCATATATATATTTCAATAATTCAAGACTGAGAAAATTTTGGGTTTGACCTTGTACCGCAATGTTGAGGTACAGCAGAGGCTGACTACTTCCAGACTTCCTCCAGAGGACTAAAAAATAAAAATTGCTCTTATCACCTGCACACAGAGCACAGAATATATATATATATATTCTTTACCCATGGTGAATAATATTGAAAAATTATGGGGAAAAAGCAAATTATAGCCTATTCTTTTAATTAAACACTCACAGCCAATTAAAATAATGGAATATAATTATATTGACACTTGTAATTATATTGATCCTAAAAAGCACTAGATTTAGTTCATTGCTGGTTGGTAGTTAGCTATTTTAGTCCTGGAAATCAAAGCCAGAATGTAGCTCATGCTCTTCCACGCTGAGCACTGTCTCTGTCACTCACCTATGTTTAGCCCCATTGTTCTTGTTTACAGCCCTCATAGCTATCTGCTTGTACCTATTGATCTACTCTCCTCAACACCATTGTTGTCCATAATCTTGCTATCCCACCAACAGACAGTTCTGCCACATGAATACAACTACTTAGTCTCACCTGCTTATGCTTTGCTCTGTAACCCTCCCTACCCAAAAGGCCAGCTGAGATCACTGATAGCCTAAGCAAGTATCCTTCAACACCTGATTCACAGAGACTTCAAGAGGTCCCTGGTCTCCCTGGAATTGCAGCAAGTGATGATCAATCATAAGATTTTGCATCCCTTGCAGAAATATATGGCACTTCTGCCTCCACCTCCACAATGGGCTGTAGAAATTAATTGAGTTCAGGCTATGAAAAATTTAAACTCGATGCATGAAGTGTGAAAATTATTAAGCTTCAGAGACTAACATTCTGCTGTGGCCTTGGGACCAAACACCAGATGTTGTACCCAGTAATGACTTCACTTTCTTCCAACTTCAATAATTCAAGATTGAGAAAAATTTGGGTTTGACCTCGTACTGCAATGTTGAGCTGCAGCAGAGGCTGACTACTTCCAGACTTCCTCCAGAGGACTAAAAAAATAAAAATTGCTCTTAACACCTGCACACAGAGCACAGGAACAAAATTTTTATCCACATAGAACTCCAGTTCAAAGTAGAGATGCATGGCGGCTGATGAAGAAACATGTATGTGTTACCTGAAGGGGCTGAGAAGGGAAGAGAATTAAGCAGGTTCATTTGGAATTACTAGAATGTGCAAAAGTCTTAGCTTGACACATACTAAAGATATATAACAATAATGTTTATCTTTTAAAATGATTTTAATTTTCTTCTTTATTGAGTTGTTCAGCTGAAGAAATAAAAAGGGCATTTGTAAAGAGAAGTAATGTACATTGTTTGAATCTAGAATGTCTCACCAAACCCTCAGTTACTCAGAAGCCGGACTTGAGGATGGTGATTTGACTACAGGTGTGGTACAAGGTGTGCAGCAAAGAGGTGGGGCCTGGGGAGTGGGTTACTGAGGACACGAGCATCGCATCTCTTCCCAGCTCCATCTTTTGCTGTCTGCTTCCTTGCCACCAGATGTGAGCAACTTTCTTTTACAGTTCCTTCCATTGCAGCCCCTTCTACCATGCCTTCCTGACTTGAAGCCAGCCTCTTAGGAATTTAAAATGTGAGTCAAAATAAATTTCCCTCCTTTAAATTGTGTATATCTGACATTGAGTTTCAGGAATAAGAAAGTGAGGAAGTCAGATTTCAGTGCCTTAGAAGTGAGGCGGTTGAATATACCTGACTGTGTGGTTCAGAAGCTCTGGAACTTTCAGAAAGGTTTTGAAACGCTGGCTAGAGAAGTCCTAGAATGGTGCACATCAAGCTTGATGAGATATTCTGATTAGAGATCAGAAGACAGTAATGGCGATAAAATTACAGACTATAAAGACTAAGTTCTTGGGGTTTCATTTGAGAAGAAAAACTCCATTGGAGTTTGTACTAGAGAACACATGCGTAGTGTTCTGGAAAAAAAATTGTCTACATTTTACTCATGCTTTAAGACTGTGAGATAATGAGGTTAGAGTAATGACTAATTAATCTAACAGAGGAAATTTCAAGGCAGCCTGACATTCATGCTGTGGCATGAGTACTTCAACCATGAGCTAAAAATGTGAGTCAACATAAATCTCTCCTTTAAACTGTGGGTGTCGCCGACAAAGGATCTACACACTGCAGTACAGGGCTTCAGGCTAAATCCTAAGGGGACTTAACTGACCTTGTCACCTACAGAAGTTACATGTCTTGTAACATAGGTCTTGCTTTGTCTTGCTATTAACCATTCAGCAGAAAAGTATAAAAATTAGGTATTAAAAGCAAAGCCATATTGATATGCTGAGCTGTAAAAGGCTCCAGTCAACAGCTTCTGACACTGTCAGTCCTATGGATAACCCACTACTATTGTGGACTACTGGACTATATTGGATTGTTTTGCTGAATTCATGCACCCAAAATATTTAAATGACAATGGAATACCCAATCTGACAAAACTAAACAAAAAAAAAGGGGGATACAAATGAAGGATCATTTTGTATCTGTATATACAAAATAGTTAGGATAGATACACAGCTACTTTCTCTTAATTCAATGAGAAGAAAGATTTGTACTAATAGTTTGTGGACAGGATATCATGTCTACATCTTCTACTATGAATAACTACGACAAAGACAACAATATGCAATGTATAAATTATTGTAACTTTCCTACTAACCTGTTTTAAAACTGTCTCATTGCTATTTGTTTCTCAATAAAATTGACATAAATAAATAAACAAACAAACTGTGGGTGTCATATACTGTTTCTCACCAAAGAGAAAATGATGAATGCAAATAGTAAGTTATTGTTCCAAGTCTTTAATTTCCAAACTGTTAAAATTTGTCGTAGTTTCCGAAGAAACTGGAAGTTATGGAACACTATGAGAAAAAGTTAATGGTTACTGTAGAAAGAGAATCAAGCTGCCTATGCTTTATTCAGGTGCCCCTGGTTCCAGTTAAAGAGGTTCTAGAAAAGAAAAAATGATGAAGAAATTTTGTGAAAATAAGAACTATGGGGTAAGCTAGCTGTGAAAAAAGACACTATAGTCTCTCTGGCATCTTGTCTCTTATTTTGTATTTTTTTTTCTTAACCAGTATAAAAAAAAAAAAAACAGAGACAAGTTGTGCTGAAAAATAAATTAAAACCATTTCTCTCATTAAATTCAATAATCTCTGAAAAGAGGAACACAGAAGTGTTCTTCTGGCTACAAGATGATAATAGCTGTTACCAGAGGAACTACTTGGAAGGACTATTGACTTTAAATTCAGAGGAATTTAATAAAGGTAAAGTTAAAGATTGATGAAGGTACACAATGTGTTATAAGAATTGTTTCCTGAAACTCAACTTTCAAAGAACAAACTGCTAATACTTTTTAAATTCAGCTCCTTTAATAAGCTTACATGTTTTCTGACTAGAGAAAAGTCATTATCATATGATTCTAAAAAGATGAATAAAAAGACACACTTGATTTACAACCACTGATGACTCTTAACCATCACTTGGTGATGCCTAACCTGAACTTCAAGACTATGAAATGGAAAACCATCTTTAAATGCTTCAATAATAAAATTAGTTATCTTATAGAAAAAAGCATATATATATATATATATATATATATATATATATATATATATATATGCACATATAATCTACAGCGTGTATATAATTTCCTAATAAAATGTTCTATTTCAGTGTACCTGTCTGTCTAGATATGTATCTTCCCCTCATCCTTCTGCATTTCCATTTTTATTATCCTTCAGCCACCAAACTCTAATAAAATTGCTAGCTGATTGTTTTTTTTTTCCTTCACTAACACATTTTTTGAGTCCTTATTCCTAAAAACAAATAATTAAAGGACTAGCTACCCTTTGTTGACATGTAAGAATTCTATAAGTGAAGATGAGAACAAAGATTCTAAAGGAAGCCTTCATCATTAATGCTTAGATCCTTCTCCTCTGGCCTTCCTCCTCACCTGCATTCTTCTGTCTCCTACCAGCTTGGCAGATGAGTAGAATAATAGCCTGCAGTGAATCATGGCTTCCTGAGTCTGTTTCTGTCTCTCTTTCTGTCTGTCTCTGTCTCTGTCTCTGTCTCTCTCTGTCTCTCTCTGTCTCTCTCTCTCTCTCTTTCTCTCTCTCTCTCTCTCTCTCTCTCTCTCTCTCTCTCGCTCGCTCGCTCGCTCTCTCATTTCTCATTAAAAGATGAGGTCTGTTTCTCCATCTCCTGAACCTGAAATATTCTTAGAATCTCCTAATTGGAAATAGCCAATAGAATCTAGCAAACACAACATTGTACAAGTTCCAAAACCTAGGCCTTACTGAGGCCACCATTCTATGAAAAAGTCTACTCTATTCTAATCTACTCTGTTCCACTCCACTCCACTCCACTCCACTCCACTCCACTCCACTCTACTCTACTCTACTCTACTCTCTATCCTACTCTACTGGAAGCTAAAACCCACATGAAAGAGAAAAGACCATAGTTCCCCATCTACATTCCTGACAGGACCAATTTGTGGTAGTGATTAATATTATCCTAGACCCTCAACCCCAAATTGAAAGAAACAGCAGTTACATGGTGAACCCAAAGTAATAGAACCACTCAGATTTTTCAACTCTGAGAATCCAGAGATATAATAAAGTATTGTTCTTTTAAGCCACCAAATGTTAAGGTGGCTTATAGAACATTTGATAACTAATACATTCTCCAACAAAGATTCTACAGAAGGATCATAAATAACCATTTATCAGGCTTTCTTTTCATCTTCTGGTTCCAGGTGCTTGGTCATCGCAGTTTATAGTGTGGTTATGGCCAAGTCCAAGAACCACACCACATACAACCAGTCCCAGAAATGGCACAGAAATGGCATAAGAAACCTCAGTAACAAAGATACGAATCTCTGATGGGGGTAGATCCCAATTTTCTTAGGAACATGTGTTTTGCCAGGAAGCACAACAAGAAGGGCTTTAAGAAGATGTAAGCAAACAATGCCAAGGCATGAGCGCATGTGCCGAGGCTATCAAGGCCTCATCAAACCCAAGGAGGCCAAGCCCAAGATCATATCAAAGGGAGTAAACCGCAGGCTTGCTCAACTTGCCTATATTGCCCACCTCAAGCTTGGAAAGCATATCTGTGCCCACATTGCTAAGGGTCTCAGGCCTTGCCGGCCAAAGGCCCAGGCTCTAGGCAAGACTGAGGTTCCAGCTTCTGCTACAGCCAAGGCCCAGACTCCCACTTCTGCTCCTATCCAGGTTCCCAAAGATGCCCAGGGCCTTGTGAAGGCTACACAGTAAGAGCCTCTTATCTGCTGATGTAAAAACAGAAGGACTGGTATTACCCCTGTGGAGCCATCTTTAGGGAGCTGGTGTTCTCCTGTGTTCTTTGTACAAATAAACCTGAGGCAGGATAAAAAGAAAAAGAGATAACCACTTAAAGTCATTCTTTTGGTCTTCTCATACCCACTGTTTATACTTTCCTGTCTTTATTCTAGAAATATGCCATTAAACATTTATTCTTAGGTGGAGCCTTCCCTCTGGTTTGTCTCTTGAATTATCAAAAATTTCCTCTTGTATTCATTCTTATGCTTGTGGATAAATATTTGAAAGAGTGAAGAAAGAAAATGGCTTAACTTGACCTCCCTAGAGGTAGAAAGAATGCATTCAAATACTATTTTCTACTTGCTCATGATAAAACCTTAGATGGTAGGAACTGAATAAACATTACTTCAAACAATATCAAGACGGTGGAAGACTGTCATTAAGACAGTGGGTCTCATTATCATTCCAGACATGCAAAGCATTACAATGCCCTATTCAAATTATGGGCCAAAATCACTAACAGAAAGGACAGCTACAGAGAGAAAAAAATATTGAGTTGTAATATTTTAAGGTTATAGCAAGGAGTACATCAAACAGATTGTAGTACATGTTCAATATATTCCCTTCACAAGTAATTTTCCATTAGAGGGAAAACAAATCATACCAATGTTTTGATGTAGGAGGGAAGTACACTTAAGAGGAAAGTGCAGATGTTTCTTTCATTGAGAAATGATGCAGAAAACTCCAATAATTCCCTCAGTTTGAAGTTGGTGCAGAAGTACTGAACTGAGGGTTGTCTTACTTCTTTTAATAAGACTGGAGGAGAAAATTAACTAAGCAAAGTTCTGGAGCTATTCTGAACAAAACCAGGATTCCTAGGATAAGTCAAGCATGCACATGGCTCTTAACTAAAACAAACCAGATTTTGTAGCATAGCTGGTAAATAATTAAAAAGTAGCAAGCAAGTATTTGTTGTTGTTGTTGTTGTTAAAAATCTGGCCTTGGTTCCTTATCAGTTGCTAAACTTTGAATGTTAAACCAAAGAAGCCACACAAACAGAGAAGCATTCCTTAAATCTAGAGCACAGTGAAAATTTTTGTGTAATTTAGCTGAAGTCAGCTCCTGCTTCAAAATTATCTGAGCTAGGAAGTTATTTTGGCATTTAATTTCCTAGCATGGCCCTATAAGACTAATAAGATCTGTGTTGTTATTTCATTGCTGCTGATCTTACTAGCTTGCTTTCTTTGTTTTATTTTGTTTGGGTATGTGGTTGGAAGTTTTGTGTATTTTTTAATTTTCTTAAAGTTTAGAGTTGTTTATGAGCTGTTGCCAAATGCTAAGCATGAGTTTTTCCCACACAACCTGTATTCTGAGAAATAAAACATAAAAACATAGTTACAAAATAATAAAATAAGTGAGATCCACAAAGCCAAGTTTATTCCTTTTCCAGAGAAGGAAATACACACTTGTGAAGTTAGCTGATGAAAGTATACCAGTTTCTGCTTTAATCCTTTCCATATTGGTCTCTTTACTACAAAACACCTAAAGTTGGGTGACTTATAAAGAAAAGTTTATTTCACTAGCAGTCTGCAAAGTTAAAAGTCCAACCAGCATGGTGATAGCTCTTGCAAGAGCCCTCTAGCTACATCACAACATGACAGGCAATATCATGATGTAAGTGCATGCAAGAGAAAAAGATAGAAGAAAATCAGGAAGCCAGAGAGCCTTGGAGATGCCAGTCTTGCTCTGTTGTAACAACCCTCTCCTGAGAACTAACTGGGTCCCATGAGAAGTACTTAATCCCTTCCAAGGGCAGCACCCTAGTGAGCTCCCACAAGACTCCACCTCTCAAAGAACCATGCTAGAGACCAGGTTTCCAATGCATGAATCCTTGAGAAATAAAGCACAGTTAGACTATGGCTAGGGATCTGTCAGAGACTTATAATCTAGACAGAGGGGCACACAGTGACTAAGGTCTGAACATCACACTTCAGAGATAATCCAGTGAACCCACAGGTGTGCATTTCATTGTTTATTAATCAGGAAAATCTTTGGTTGGATTCATTAAGGGCTTGGTGTCTGGATCTATGCCAGCTGGTTAGAATCTGTTAGGATAGAGCACATTCCATTTTTATATCTCCTGGGGCAACCATGATTGAAAGAGAAAAATTTTCCTTTATAGCTCCAGTCTGCTCCATTTATATAAAATCTGGGTGTAGGGCAAGTATATGCATTAGGTGATTTTTCTCCACTTATAATCTTCAGTTCAGTGTTTTGCAATTTCAGTTATCTTCAGTGTATGCAAACTGTGTTCACATTTGACCATCAGTATCTATGTAAGCTTGGTTCCAGATAACAAAAAATGAGGAGTTTCAAATCTATTGTGTAAAACAACATGATATTTGCGTATAATCTATATGCTTCCCCCACAGGGACAATGACTTTCACTCTTTTCCAAAACCCTCATTGAATATTTGCCAGCTGTGGCACCTAAGGCCTTCTTGTGTGTTTAAAAGTATACTCTTTTAAAACCATCTCTAGATAACTTATAATACAACATCAAAGCCATGTAAAAAGTTATTACACTGTGTTGTCAGGGAGTAATGACAAGGAAAACAAAGTCTGTGCATGTTTAGAACAGACACAATTTTTTTCAAATACTTTCCACCCAGGTCATGGAATGCATGGACATGGAACCTATGAATGGAAAGGGCTTGCTGTGTGGATGAGCTCAGGCTCTGCACGTAGCTCATCCCCGTGCCCTTCCCTGGTTTTGCCCCTAGAATCTGCCCTTCATCCTTAGCCCCAGCTTTTCTAAAGAGCTAAAAATTATACTGCAGAGTACTGTCAAAAAGGTAGAACAAGACCTTGTCTTTGAACTTCTCTTTGACTCACAAATGATAAAATACTTGTGTATGATTACATCAGATAATCTTGACCTCCAGCATTCTCAGGATATTTTAGGAACATCAATGTGCAAAGGTCAAAGAAGCCTTTCAGACAGTAGCAGTAGATCAAGGAAAGAGGAGAGGATGATAGGGGAGACATAATATAAAGGAGGAAAAAGAAAAAAAGGCAGAGCATAATGGATGTTAGGGTGGTAAAGAGCAGGAGGGAAGTGAAGAAAAAATTGATTTGGTAGAAAAACAACAGGACTGAAGAAATCTGAATATTTCTTCTTCTGGCAGCACAGGCAACCAGAAGACCAGAAAGGAACAGCCGCATTGCAGGAGGCTGCACATCTAAGCAAGTCTATTTTTCAGAATCTAAGTAGAAAAATGAAACTGACTGAAACATAATGTCATCCTCCTGCTGATGCTTCCTTTGGATCCTGCCAAAGCTCTATTCTGCAGAATTAGAAAATAAGTAAATAGACTAATTTGTTCAGATGTATTCCCCTTAGTTCTCTCCCAGCATTGTGCCAAACCTGCCCAGGATACCAGAAATTTCTGTGCATTTGCATGACAAGGAATTGTCCAGCACCTTCCACTCCATCCTATAACAACACCTGTTCCTGAAAGGGAAGCATTTGCTCCTTGCATGCATATTGCTTTTACACATGAGACATCTAATGAGCCTTCTCATGAAAGTCCCCCAGATCAGGTAAGACATAGAAGACACAAACTCAGAAATAAACAAGGGTCTTGTTATTTTCAAACCTGGAGCTAAGCATTGACTATAGAACAACTACTCTCACTCTTTTCCAAACTCTTCTGTGAATATTTGCCCGACTGTGGCACTCAAAGCCTTCCTGTGTGTTCAGAATCAAATTTAGAACTGCAAAACCTCAAGGGATTGTATAGTTAAATGTCTTATGCTCTCAGAAGAGGACGTTGTAATCTAGAGAGAGAATTAACCCCTCAGGATTACACTGTTAACAAGTAAATTTCCAGTATTATGTTCTTCCCACTGTGCCATGACAGATAACCCTCATTTTTCATCCACATTCCTCTTCTTCACTTTCTTGGTATCCCTTGTCACTTGAGAATGTATTTGACTGACATAACAGAAAATCTGAGAAATACTAGTTTGAACCAAAAGGATAGACATGATTTACAGCAAAAAGCTGATTTGATCTGGTACAATGAAGAACTCAGGCTTTTCTTATCATTTTGTTTGAGCTCCCCCAGTGGGCAGCTATCATATCCTTAAACCCATGAACTAGTGGTGACAGATAGCTTCCACAGCTCCAGGCATTACATAGTCAGACCAGTGCCTAAGCAGAAAAGGGATGAGAGGGGAAAAGATGCTTTGTTTGTTATCAGGGAAGAAAAATCTTCCCTAGAAATAAGTTCTGTCTCAGTTACTTCCTCATTGTGAGATCAAAATACCTAAGACCCACAACTTGAAGGAAGAGAGGTTTATTTTGGCCCACACTTGCAGGAATTTCAGTCCATGGCTGGCAACCTCAAATGCAGAAACAATAGGGTAGAAGGGACTAGCATGGAAGAAATCTGCTCACACCACAGTGGCCAGAAAACAAAGGGAAAGTCATGCCCTCAATGACCTGTCTCTTGTCACCAGATTCTGCTTCCTAAGAGTGTGTTTATCTCTGAACTCATCAAGAGATTAATCCACTGATGAGTACAATGATCCTGTGGTCCAGTCACATTCTAAAAGCCCCACCTATGATAATAGGAGGCTTTGGGGAGACAGTTGAGATCTAAACCAACACAGTCCTCAGTGGAAAGCAAGAGGTACACTGTGCAGTCATACTAGGTGGCACATGCAGAAGTTTTCTCAGTGGCCCAGCCCCAGGAACACTGTTTCTTCCCCGAAGTGGGGAAGTAAATGTATGGGAAGATTCACCTCAAAGCCCAGCTCTTGCCAGTGCAGTTTGGATCCATTTCTGCAAATGTCCCCACAATGGGATACGCCAGAGTCCTTGGAAATCTCCAGTGCCTGGCTTCACATGACTGACAGGGGCTTTGTAGAATACAGCCCAGGAGCACAGACCATGCTTCACATGGCAGTCACACTTGTGCCTCCTCTCTGGTAGGGCTCATGAAGATGTCCTTGGCTTGTCTCATGAGCTTTGCTCTCCCAGAAGCAAACTGATACTGAACACCACCGGCTCATCTGCTGCTTTCTTGCAATTTTAAAAAGAGTACTCCTAACAAATATATTAGTTGTGTGTTTGTATTTTCAACAGAAATGATAAATATACACTGTCAGACCTGAAGAAAGGCCTCATGCTTCATTTGATCTCAAGTGAAATCTCTTAGACTCCCAGGGAGTCCTGCAGCTCAGTGAACTGATGATCCTGCTGTCAGTCACTCATTTCCTCCTTAGTCTCAGTTTGTCTCGCCATAACCTCAGCCTCGTAGCTACTACAGGGAACAAACCTTCACAGCCTTGCTCACAAGCCCAGAACTCAGGCCTGCCTCCACCAACCACCCAGGAGAGACTCACATCTTCTTTTCAGCCAGACAAGACCCTCCTGAGACTTCTGAGCTCCAGAGCTGTGAGATAATAAATCTGTACCATTTTCAGCCGGTCAGTGTTATTACAATGAAAATTGATTTGTAATCAGTTTGCAGTAGTTTACCATGGAGAACTATTATAGTAACACAGTGCATCATCTTAATGCTCTTGATCTTCATGGTGTAATCACATCCTGTGCTGTTCTAGCAAGTGATCTTTAGAGGGCTCCTTAAAAGAATATAGAAGACATGCTGTTGGGAAGTCATTCCTCCCGAGATTAATTGCTAAAATTTAATCTTTCTCCCTCTCTCATACGCTGTGAGATGACTCACAGAATGAATTATAATTCAAGGACGTCACATCAGGCTAATTAATGTTCTTTTCTCCCAAAACAAGGCCATTGTTCAAAATACAATCAATGCATGTACCAGTGTCCTGTAATACAGGAAACAGCATCACTCTTTTCTGAAAATAATTTGAAAGCAAATCTTATTTTATAGTAATTTCTGAGGTGGTTTTTGTCACAGACTCTTTGAAAAAAAAGGTTTATTGACATTGGCCACTCATGCAACACTAACAGATTATTCCTGAGAAAACTCTTTTGGAGCATTTGTCTATCTGTCTATACACTAAAAGCAGGGCAGCTTCTTGCAGGTGAAAGGATTCGATTTAATTTCTGCTGAGCCATATTCTGGTTCGACAGCTATTTTTAATAATTTTGGAAGAATTATTTCTTAATGGTTCTGTTCCCTTTTCTTGTCTGTAATTGATAGAGTTTTAGATAATGTTTATTGATATTCCAGACACACTTAATACATTACTTCACTTTATCCTAACAACCACTTTGGAATATAATTAATATTTTACAAATAAAAAACTAAAGTTCAATGAAAGTTCAAAGAATAAAAATAACTTGCACATAAAAATACTTGCCCAAGCTGAACTGTAAATGGCTCTAGTCAACTTCTTCGGATAACCCACTATTATTGTGGACTGCTCAATTGTATTGGATTGTTTCACTGAATCCAAATACCTATAATAATTGAATGACAATAGAATCCCCATCTTTGGCAGGACTACACAAAAAAGGGGGATACAAAGGAAGAACCATTCTGTGTTTGTATAAACAGTACGGTTAGGATAAATATACAGTACTTTTCCATAATTCTATGAGAAGAAAGATTTGCACTAATAGTGTTTGGACAGGATATCCTGTCTGCTTCTTGTACTATGGATAACCACTATGAAGATAACAATGTACAAAGTATTATTGAAACTGTACTATAATTCAGCTTTAAAAAAAACATAGGTATAGGGCTACATTCTCTTAATTCATTGATTAGAGGCATCTGCTCTAATAGTGTTTGTAGACTGAGTATCAGGTATACACTTTGTACAACAGAAAATCATTACAGAAACAAAAGAAAAGCATCTCCACACAAGACTACTTTCAATTTTCTACAATTTGATGTATACACAAAAGAAATGAGGACCTAGAGACATGTATTTACCTAACAGAAATGTAAGTCATATGGGTAACTCAAAATTTTCTAGTAACCACAGAACTGAGCATGGCAGTACCCAGCTTGGGAGACTGAGGCAGGAGAATTGCAGAATACCTTTTACAATACCTTTTACAATAGCACCATGGAAAATGAAATACCTTGGGATTCACTTAACCAAGGAAGTCAAAGATTTTTTCACGGAAAATTACAACACCCTAAGAAAAGAGACTAGAGAGGATTTCAGAAAATGGAAAGATATTCCATGCTCCTGGATAGGAATTACCAACATTGTAAAGGTGGCCATACTCCCAAATTGCTGTACAGATTTAATGCAGTTCCTATGAAACTGCCACCAACATACCTCCCAGATATAGAGAAATTAATCCTAAAATTTATTTGGAACCACAAATGACCTAGAATAGCAAAGGCAATCTTGGCCAATAAAGACAAGGCAGGAGGCATCACAATTCCTGATTTGAAATTATACCACCAAGCCACTGTGATAAAATCAACATGGTATTGGCAAGGAAATAGATCTGAGGATCAGTGGAATAGATTAGAAGATGCAGAGGCATCTACGAAAACACTCAGCCATCTGATCTTCGACAAAGGGGCTACACAAGCTCACTGGAAGAAAGATAGCCTCTTTAACAAATGGTGCTGGAAAACGTGGCTTTCTACATGCTGAAAACTAAAACTTGACCCCACTCTATCACCATGCACTAAGTTAAAGTCAAAATGGATTAAAGATCTAAACATTAAAACACAAACACTCAATCTCCTGGAAGAGAAAGTAGAAGGAACTCTTGAAGACATAGGGGTAGGTAAACAGTTCATGAACAAACATATATTCGCATGGGAAGCACTTGAAAGAATCAACAACTGGGATCAACTCTTCTAAGGAGCTTCTTCAGGTCAAACGAAATTGTCAACAGAGTGAAAAGACAACCCACAAACTTTGAAAGAATCCTAACTAATAACAATCAGACAGAGGACTACTGTCTAGAATATATAAAGAACTAAGATATAACAGGGCCCTCAAATTTAAAGACCCAATTCAGAAATGGGCATCTGAGATGAATACACACTTCTCAGAGGACAAAATTAAAGAAGCGAATAAATATATGAAAAAATGCTCCACATTGCTAGCCATTCGTGAAATGCAAATAAAAACAACACTGAGATACCATCTCACTCCAGAAAGAATGGCTATCACAAGGAAATCAACCAACAATAGATATTGGAGAGGTTGTGGAGAAAAGGGAACACTTCTCCACTGCTGGTGGGAATGTAGACTGGTAAAACCATTGTGGAGGTCAGTGTGGAGACTCCTCAAAACAGTAGGACTAGAAATCCCATTCAAGCCGGCTATCCCCCTACTGGGAATTTTCCCAAAGGATCTGAAAACATTGTATCATAGTGATATATGTGTACCTATATTTATAGCAGCACAATGTGTGATAGCAAAATCTTGGAAACAACCAAGATGTCCATCACATGAGGAATGGTTGAAAAGATGTGGTATTTCTATATAATGGAGTATTACTCAGCTGTTAAGAATAATAAGTTTGAAGCATTTATACTGAAGTGGATGCCACTTGAACATATACTCATAAGTGAAATAAACCAGACACACATGTGTAAATATCGTATAGTCTCCCTAGTATAAGAAGCGAAAAGCGGAAATACAAATAGAAACGTATAACAACAACTAAAATCAACTGAGTCTGATGAGGCAAAGTGAATGGCATATGCTGCAGGGTACTAATCAGCTTTTCTTCTGGATGGTTAACAACATAAGTTCACAGATCAATGTTGGAGAAATAGAAGAGCCACAGACCAGCCAACATTTTGGCTCTAGTCTTTCAAGGTCAGCGAAGACTCAGGACATAGGAGAACCTGTACTGCAACATCATGAAACTCAGTTGAGCTTCAAATTTTCTGAACAAGGAGATTATGGAGCCACAGAGGAAAGAGATTGAAGTTCTATAGTGTGCCTGGGGAGAGTCACATGGAGAGAAAACTTTCTCTCAAGCTCTCTTGGAGAGCAAACTGGTCAAGCATTGGCCATGACTCATCCACATGAATGACACAAAGGATCTACAGAATAAGGTACAGGACTACTTGATAAACCCTGAGGGAACTTCACTGACCACATAAGAAACACAAAGTACATGTGTTGGTATATAAGTCTTGCTCTATCTAGGTCTTAACCATCCAGCAGAAAAGTATATAAATGAAGTATACATCGTGGGACCATAATATTAAGTTGAGCTGTAAATGGCTATGGTCGACAACTTCAGATAACTCACTATTGTTGTGGAATTCTGGACTGTGTTGGATTGTGTTGTCGAGTTCAAGCACCTAAGTTAGTTGAATGACAATGGAGTGCCCATCTCTGACAGGTGTAGACAAAGGAAGGGGTATAGAAAGGAAGAATCATGATATGTGTGTATAGACAGTATAGTTGGGATAGATAATGCTGTGCTTCTACATAATCCTATGAGAGGCAAGATTTGCACTGATGGTGGTTGGACAGGATATTATGTCGGTTTCTAGTACTATGGTCATCCACTAGGAAAATAATTATTGAATTTTTCAGATAATTCAGGTATAAAAAAATAAGATAAGTAAACAGCTACACTCTTAATTTACTGATAAGAGACATCTGCTATAATAATGTCTGTAAGTATAATATCATGTATGCACCTTGTACAATACCAAAACATTATGAAAACAATTTGCAACGTATTAATTTATCGAATCTGACTTGTTAAGGTGTCTTAAAACTGTCTGATTGATATTTGTACTTCAATAAAAGAAAAAATAAATTTAGAAAAAAATTTTTAAAAAAAGACTTAGGACATAGGAGAACCTGTACTGTAACATCATGGAAGTCAGTTGTGCCCCAGATTTTATGATCAGGAGATTATGGTGCCACAGAGGAATGTGATTGATGATGTAGAGTGTGCCTAAGGAGAGTCACATGGACAGAAAGCTTTCTCTCAGGCTTTCACTGAGAACAAACTGGTTAAGCAATGGCCGTGACTCATCCACGTGGCTGACACTGACAAAGGTTCTACAGAGTGAGGTTCAGGGTTATAGGATAAACCCTGAGGGGACTTGACTGAACTCATCAGATACAAAAATTACATTTTTCCTATATACTTCTTGCTTTATCTTGGTCTTAACCATCCAGCAGAAAAATATAAAAACGAATTATGTAAAATAAGGCCAGTCAACAACTTCTTCAGATAACCTACTATTATTGTGGACTGCTGGACTGTGTTGGATTGTTTTGCTGAATTCTAGCACCTATAATAATTGATTGCCAATAAAATACCCATCTCTGCAGGGCTAAGCAAAAAAAAGGGGGAGGTTATAAAGGAAGAACCATTCTGTGTTTATATAAACAGTACAGTTAGGATAAATATGCAGTACTTTTGCATAATTCTATGAGACGCAAGATTTGCACTAATAGTGTTTGGATAGGATATCCTGTCTGCTTCTTCTACTATGGATAACCACTAGGAAAATAACAATGTACAAAGTATTAATTATTGTACCTGTACTATAATTCAGTTTTTTAAAAATTAAGTATATAGCTACATTCTCTTAATTCATTGACTAGAGGCATTTGCTCTAATAGTGTTTGTAAGTAGAATATCATGTCTGCACCTTGTACAACAAAAAGTCACTATGAAAACAATGTGCAATGCATTGATTATTGAGTCTGCCCTACTAATTTGATTCGACACTGTCTCATTGCTATTTGTTCTCCAATAAAATAAAAAAAATATGCATGTACATTAAAAAAAAAGTTTCACTCCCCCTTCAAGAGGTGTTGCACTCCAGCTGCCTATACACTCATTTTCTCAGACTAGGAGCACCACTTTATCACTCTTTGTATCCTTATCAGATTTCCTGCAGTGCGGAGCCCAGATTACAGTTAAGTTGTACCTAAAGACTGTCTTTTATAGAGGAAAATATATGGTAGCAAATGAAACTTGCTTTGGCCAATAAAACACAAACAGAAATGATGTGTCCTTTTTGGGCATAAACTTCAATTGTCAATACACAATCTCCATTTTTGAAAATCTGTAACATATGTATCATTGTACGTTACCCTGTTTATGTCATTTTTTCTCTTTGTTTTTACTTCCATTTTTCACTCCTCAAGTTAAAATACAAATCAATAAATTAAAAAATAAAAAAAAAAAAATCAGACAGGAGCTGACAGTGAGAAAAAACATGTAAGTCCCAAAACACCTATCAGCATCTCACACAAAGAATGCTATATGACTTCCCACCATTTTCCCCATTCTTTTGGAAAGAGAATTTGTAAGATTTCCAATATACATTCTAAGTAAAATGCAAACAGATGAAATGCAGTGATATAGTGAACTGTAGAAGCTGGAAACAGCTACCCAGATCTCTGGAAGCAGCTTGCAAGAGAAACCAGCATAAGACAGTCAGGGAGACAGCCACACCCTCCTGTAAGATCCAGATCAGAATCAGAACTCCAACTAAAACATCCAGTGACAAGGGAGAATTTTTTTAAGTTCATTAAAAGAGCATAAATGGGGACTAGGCATGATTGTACATGCCTGTAATCCCAGCTAATCAGGAGCCTGAAGCAAAAGGATCACAAGTACCAGGCCAGCCTGGTAAACTTAGCAAAACATTTCAAAATAAAAGCTAAGATTACATGCCAGTAATCCCAGTACTTGGGAGGATGAGGCAGGAGGATTGCCATAACTTTGAGAGCAATTTGGGTTGCATAGTGAGTTCAAGGGCCAGACCAAACTGCATAGTGAGACCCTGTCTCAAAAAATCAAAAATAAAATAACCCAGGATGTAGTTCATTGGAAGAGTAATTACCTAGCTTGTGCAAAGCCTTTAGTTCAATTTCTAGCACCACAGATAAGAAAAGAGAAAACTCAGAATCAACAAAGGTAGAAAATAGGTGAAATCAGGGTCTGGCCAGATAGCTCAGCAGGCTAAAGCACCTGCTTAGGCAGATGCAGCAACTGGGATTTGATCGTGGGCATGCTGTGATAGCCCTGCCCCTGGGGCGTGCTGAGATGGTGATTAAGACTGGGAGTGGGGGAACAACCCGCTAAGGCCCCCCTCCTGTCCCTCTCTTGGACAGCAGCTTTCTTTCCCTCAATAAATATATTCTGTTTATAGAAATAAATAAATAAATAAACAAATAAATAAATAATAGAAGACTTTTCTTCAACAGAAAATATCTGGACGTCTCTTCCTGTGTCTGTATATCCAACCCAATCTGTAGAGATTTGAGATAGTCCCCAAATGGAAGGTAGATACTAGACATGGGAGCATGCTGTGCCTGTGTGGAGCTGAGATTCACAACCTTTGTCCTCTTGCTCACATGATTCTGTGCTCCTGACCATAGTTCCAGGCCACTTATCTAAGACAAAGAAGGAAACCTGACATCAGAGGATTATCTGCAGCCAGGCTGGTTAGTGTCAGATGCAGGGGACCCAAGAGTTGAGACAGTAGCAATAGCTCCTCCAAAAACACTGCTCATTTTTCTGCCTGGCTTTACCAAGAATAACACTGCTGTACTTCTGTACCATCCTCCATTTAAAGTATGGTCAATGCAATATTTTAAGTCACTTGAGCAGAACATCCCTTTTTTTGAAAACTCTCCTTGGATCTTTTGGTTCTTTGAGACTTCAGAAAGTTCCTATGAATGCATGTTCCTTTGGAGACACTAAGGGATGAGCAAACTCCTTAAAGACATCAGTGATACATTACGAGATATTGAAAATTTGTCTTTATGCTTCTTGACTCACAAACATCCTTCCTTTGAGGAAATACTTCAGTCATTTTTACAACAACCTAGAATCAGTCCTTTTTCCCATTTAAGATGATACACTATTAACGCAATCTCCTCAGTGATTACTGAAATTAGTCAAATAGAACCAGATAGAACAGTGATAACACATTATAGGCATGTTACTTAGCAACCAAAGAATATAGGCACTTTAAAATTTAAGATGGAAAAATGAGGAGACGTTTTATTTAAAACCAGTTTTACAATGATCCATAAAAGCAGCCAGAAAATTGCTCTAGGAACAAGGTAATGGCAATAAGATTAACTTTAATTACATATTTAGACATCATGCCCAAGCTCTTAACAAGCGTTATGAGGAAGATGAATAGCAGCCCCATTTCTTATGATAAACTTGTCCAGGGGTGAGCTACAGTCACAGCTCAGGATGTGTGCCTGGGGGAAAATGAGCCACCCTGAGCCTTCTTCCCAGCATCTTCACCTCAGGATTCCTAGTTGTCTCATTACCTCCAGCATGATCACCCTTTCCTCCATCACCTGTGCAGCTGGATCACACATTCAAGTACCAGAGAGAGAGAATTTATGAAGGGTAGCCAGAGTGCTCCTCACATTATTGGCCAAAATTCTGGGGTTTATCTCCACCATCTGTTTTATCAATGGTGATCTGAGTCAAAAGAGAAATAAGAATTTAGAAAGAGACAAACATACTATCTTTGATGGACAAATAGGCCAAAGCTCATGCCTCACAAGTGGAAAACATGCAGATATGTGCATACCGGTCTGTAGATTTATAGATACAATTGATAGAAATCTCTGTGCTGGGCATTAAATTAAATTCTTTTTTTCTCTAATTCTAAGTAAATGTGTTTATACCTATTTTCAAACTTTTTGTCTTGAAATTACTATCCATTTACAGGGGTTACAGAAGAATGCACTTGGAAGTTCTGCCCTGATGCTAACATCTTCCACAGTACAGAGTGAAGAAGTTGACATTGGTACAACCCACACACCTTATTCAGATTTCTCCAGTTACATGCACACAGACCACACAGAAATTCCAAATGCATTCATGATCATCAGTCATAGTAGGACCTTTTGTAGGACATTGTTAGAAGGTGCTGCAAACTATGTCTATCGAATTGTAAGGCCGTTGGCCATTGGACCTATTTAATGGCTGTCTCCAAACCCAGATGTATTGTACAGTAGAGATAAGCATAACAGTGTTACTAGCAAAATCTCTATGCTGGCTTGTGGACTGAAGGCTAATAGATGAAGAAGAGTCAGGTGGAAATTTCAGGGCCTCCTGACTTCTCAGCACTTCCTTCTAGCCAAAATGGTAAAGAGCAGGCAAATCTGGAGAGACTTTAGACATTGATACTAAATTAAGGATAGCACATGAGGGGCTGGTGAGATAGCTCAGCAGCATAAGCACCTGCCTGGCAAGTACAAGGTCCTGAGTTCGAACCCCAATACAAAAAAAAAATAAAAAAGATGTTACATGAATTAAGAAAAGGGAAGGTAATTCCTATTACATTGCTAATTACAAGTGTTCTTTTTGGTTGAGGGGGTTTACCAGGAATCAAAATCAGGACCTTGAACTTGCCAGGCAGGCACTGCACCTCTGAGCTCTATCCCCAGCCCCATACAGTGCTTTTAACTAGAAAAGAAGTCAGAAGGTTGTAACAAATGACTATAGAGTATCACACATACAATCTGATATTTGTGACAATCCTGTAATTCCATTTATAGACTTACTGGCAAGGTCAGCTGTTGAACCTCCTAACTCCAGGATCAAGACCATGTCAACTTTCCACGTATATGATGTGTGCATGTATATGTATATAAGTGTGTGCTCGCGCTGGCCCATTATACTGAGGGCAATATGGTAATTTGCCATGGCGAACAGGTCATATATTAGGCACCCTAGATGCCTAAAAAGACATCTGCATGTCAGAGCTCAGGAGATAATCTTTATGAAAATTTTAGTATAAATCTGTCATATTGAAGTTACTACTAGTCCCTGGGGATAAGAGTATAGGAGTTTCCCTCTAAGGAGTCAGTTTGTTGTACTTTGAATCACCTATCACAAAAAAAAAAAGAAACATGGTGCTTAATAGTCTGCTTTTGTTTGGATTTCTGCTCCTCTCTAAACTGCCAGCCTTGTGGGAACTGTAGGAAATAAAACCAGCAGCATATACTCACACATGGGATGTGTTTCCTCTCTAAACAAAAGCAGACCATTAAGCACCATGCTTCTTTCTTGGTGATAGGTGATTCAAAGTACAACAAACTGACTCCTTAGAGGGAAATTCCTACACCCTTGTCCCTGTGGACTAGCATTAATTTCAAGGAAGGTTCCTCCTACTGAATTCACCAGTAGGCTCAGGATGTGATGCAAGTGCCCCACCATTTAAGTCATATCAACAACACAACTAATGGTGTGGAAGGAGTCTCTGTAGAGTGACTTCAAAGGCTGCCTCTGGGCCCATGGAGATAGCTCAGCGGCACAGCACGTGCCTGGTAAGTACAAGGTCTTGAGTTTGATTCTCTGCACCAAAAAAAAAAAAAAAAAAAAAAAAAAAAGCCTTTCTCTACCAAAAGCCAGTTCCCATGTTGAAAGTAGCCCACATGTGGCTTCTTGGCCCTGAGAAAAGATTTATACTTCACCAAGGTTTGTCAAGTTGACTGAATCCCAGCTGTTGATCATGATTTCAATTCACTAAGCCATCAAATTGGGCAAACACAGCAATATTTAGTTGTAAACTGGATGGTACAAATGGGAAACCAGTTCCACGATGTTCCAGAAAACACAGACGAAACCAGTGCTTGGTTGTAACAACCATGACTCCAGCTCCTATTGCTTTACCAACATGTGTGGCTTCAGGGTACATCCTCTATACCCAGCTATCAGAAGAAATGCAAGAAAAGGCCTTGTCTGAAGATGAATTAACACAATACGCCATCCCCAACCAGAGCAGGATGCCTACTCCACTCACGTGTAGGCTTGAAAGGCAGTGATAAAGGAAAATTATCTTGGTGGGGAGAATTGTGAGTGGCATATGAAAAGAGAAATGACCTCAGATGCAAATCATTAATGATTTGGCTTAATGCTTACTCAAAGACTTAAAACAAATAACAAAGAAATTTGAGGTGGAATTTGTAGGTAGAATGGATATAAGGCATCAAGATGTTTATACCCTCTACCCATCTGCCAGAGACATCTGTGGCAGAGGAGATTCTCAGGAACCAGGTGGAAGAGACAACCCATTCAGAGTCCCTCCGTCAGCCAGGCAGCTCTTATTCCATGGGTGCTGCGTGCTCAACAGAATGGGCTGCTCTTCATTGCATCTTATCTGGCTACTGCCAGTCTTGACACCCAAACTACCAAAAGCAGCAGCCAGCACTGGCCTCCCAGTACAACCCAGTCCTGCAGTGCAGATATTCAGCTCTAAGCAAGGGATGATATTTTTGTCCTAATACAAAGAGATGCATATTATTTGAAACATACAAATGTGCATTGTATGAATTGTATAAATACACTTCACCTATGTATTTTAAAAGAATTGTTATTTCTCTATTTCTTTTTAAAACACTTCTATAAGACAAATTCATGGATTGCATCATCTCTGTGATTATCTTCAAGGTTTCACAGAACAGACCTTCTTTCAAACAGGAACAGAAATTTTTAATTAAAGTAAAAGCTCCAGCAAAAAAAAATTCTTTCCAGAATTCAATGTGTTTCAAGGTGAAGAGTAATCCAAAATTAATTTTTAAAAATAGTTTGATTCAAATATATTGTGTTCTGTTTTTCACTTGCACTTTATTGAGATGACTTTTAAAGCTTTCCAATATGTGAACTGTTTTCTCAAAATTACAGTTCACCAGAAGTTTCAAAAGTCGAAGTTTTTGGTGTGTCATCCTTTGATTATACTAATTAAAGACTTTCAACATTTGTGATAGAAATACAACCAAATTTACTAGAATGTCATTTATAGACCTTTCAATGCCACAGTAGAAAATAAAGCTTTGATTTACAAAGTTATCCTTCCAAGGCTGAAGCATAAATAAACTCTTGCTCATAGTTCCCAGCAGAGAGACAGCACCATCACTTTTTGATAAATACAAAAAGAACTTCATCATAAAAATTTGGTAGATCAATTTCTATAACTTACTCAGCAACCAATGGGTCACAGATGAAATTAAACAAGAAATTCAACAATATCTATGATCCAATAAAAATTAAAGCACAACTTGTCGGAGTTTATGGGATGCCATGATAGAAGTTTGTCCATGTGTACAACTGAAATCAATCAGAAGGCATGGCCTAGCAGACACCAGGGTTAGGCACTTTTTACAGGCATGATATATCATCTTGCACACTGAAGTCATCATATATGCAGGGCAAAGTCAGAGCTTTTGTATTTGTGTTTATTCTTCATTTAACTTTTAAAACACTACTATAATTGAATACTGAAGCAAAAACAATAGCAGTTAGTGATTATATTATGATTCTAGTCCTTTGCATACTCACTACTTCACACTCCATACCAGCAATGAGCATTATTCACTGGTCCCATTAAGAGGTCTGACTTTAGTGTATGACCCTCCATTGTTAAACTGTGGATTATAACTGTATTTCACTGGCAATCAGAAAAAGGAAGCAGTTGGTGGAAGCATTGACCTGTCTATAGTTATTTGTATTAAGTGGGACTCATTCTGATGCCTCTGCATTCTACTGCCTCAGCTATTACTTGAATGTGGCATAAATATAATTTAGGCTGTGATAACAGTGATAGAAATGATACCTTTCTAAAGAAGAGGTTTATCATAATGCTGCTTCTTAAGGGCCTACATTTCTAGGATTACAGTCCTTTCTGCTGAGCCATATAGATAGATAGATAGATAGATAGATAGATAGATAGATAGATAGATAGATAGATAGATATAAAACTGTTGACCACTCCTCGTTACATTGTTTTTCCCTTCTCTTTGGACCATGATAAGTACTTGAGTTGTGACTTCAGAGCCCGAGTACTTTGAAATTAAAGTGAAGAGACTATAAGGTAATTTGCATGTGTAATATAAGAAGGTGTTCCATAGGTGTGTTACAGCATTATTTTAACCCATTTGACTTAATGCTCCAAAGTAACTGTAATTTAATGGTAATAGTATAGCAAATTATGATGAATAGCTTTACTTGTGTGTTTAAAAATGTCATATGTTCACAAGCTTATTCAGGGTATCAGAATTTAAGCAATTATTAAAATATATGATGCCATCTTAATATACTGATTACAAAGGAAGAAAATGCTGGAAACTACTTTTCCTTTGTGCTTTTTTCCCCAATTATAATTAAAATGTACTTATGTATGTTCATTCTGGTCATCCTGGGTTTTAATTCTCATATTAGTTTATATCCTCCACATCATCCTTTTCTTTTGTATTTTTTAGGAGAGGGGGTGTTCAGGACCTCACTACTAGATTGGACTCATAGTGATCTGCCTGTTTACCACCTCCCAAGAGCTGGGATTTCAGGCATGTACCACTATGCCCAGTCCCAATTGCCATCTCAGTGTGACTCTGGGGAGTAGGGGAGGTGAAGCCATCACAGCAGGCCTGGGGATTGAACCTCCGGTCCCTGTGCCTGCTTGCAGGCTCTTTAATCTGCTGAGTTATTTGGCCAGCCATCATCTTTTATAAATCACAGTCAAAATCATTTATTTCTACCTTATTGAAATAAATTGAGCACTCTGTGCCCCTTCTCAGTTTCTTTGCCTCCATACTGAGCCCTTCTTCATGGTTTCCTAGGGGCTTCTTTCCTGTAGATAATTTGTTGAACTCTGTGTCTTCCTATGGCTTCAACTCTCCTCTTGGATGTCTCTAGCCAGGGAACTCCACAGCCACAATATGAGTCTCTCTGTGTATGTGAAAGATGGTCGCCTAATAGCTGAAGACCATAGTCAACACATTTGCTTTCTCCTCCCAACAGCAGGGACACATTCTATATTCTGAAAAATGTTACTTGTCTCTGAGAAATCTGTTTTATTGCAATGCACTGTTCTATTTGTCTGTTATAGCCTAGCCTTTCTTGCCACAGAGATATTTGACCAGTTGTTTCTAAATTCACACCAGTTTATTACAAATACTGTTTTGAAATCATTAGATCTTTATTTCTGTATCTGGCAACTCAGGTATTTCCTGTCTTCAACCTTCTAAAACATGCAGCAGATTACACGATATATAGCAAATACAGCATGAATGATTTTGCATTAAAAGAATGAATAAAATATCATATACAAGTTGTATGTTCTCCAGTATGAATCATCCAAGACTAGAAGTGATTTTATTTCTCCCAGGTAAATGATGCTTTAAACACTCCAGATGGCAAAATCTTCCATTCAATATGGATATCATCCATTCAATGAGTCTTCTACTGAATGGCCTTTTATTTGATAGCAAGATTCTGCCTACTTCTACCCCACCCCTAATATTAAAGGCCAAAGTTCAGAAAACTACTGCTAGCTGTACAACACTGAACAAGTTCATTTCTTTGTGTCTCATTGAAGAACTACAAATAAATAATATGTACCTCCTAAATTCATATGGGTAGAGATAGGAGGGCAGTAGGGAGAGGAGCTAAAATTGATCAAGATGTTATGTGACTATATCTCAATTCCCCAAGGGTAATGTAATAACTATGTATCACAAATGTATACTAATAAAAAAGTAAAAGGCAAACTCAAATGAGTCAATATCGTTTATATAAAGCATTTTAAACAGTGGCCAGGAAGTAGTAAGTCTTCAATAGATGTTGGCACATCCTATTATACTCAACTCACTAAGCTGTTACTGCTTTGACGTTTAGTCGTTTTAGTTTTCAGTGATACTGACTTCCTTTTTTAAAAATAGCAAACAGATATTAAGGTAATGGAGACAAAGGATCCAAATCCAGAATCTGAGTGCAACATTAGCAGAATTCAGGGACATGTGCCAGCAGGCCAGCAGGCAGAACTGCATTTTATCCATATTAAAGGACTTGATGATCTATAAAATGATTCCTGCAAGCAGCCTCTGGAAGCAGCTATAACCTTAAAGGTTATTTGACCATTGAGACAACTTGCCCACTCAATAGGGGAAAAATTATTTGGATGACCAGAAGAAAGCATTTTTAATTTGTCTAAAACAACAACAATAAATTAATCATCCCTTTCTCCTGAATATTATTTCCCAAGATAAGAAGGATTGTCTGAAGATGTTGCTATGCCAAAAGCTCAATTCCAAAGATCCGAAGTTTTGATATACATTTCAAAAAAGTACGCAGAAACATCAGTCTTGCAGAAATTGGGCTAAAAGCACTCAAAATCACAGCTGATTAGAACAGGCCAGGCCTTTAAGGTCATAGCATTCATCTACCCTTTACAGATCAGGAAACTGAAGCCCTAAAGACCTTAACACAGTGGGTTCTTCTTTCTTCCCACTTTAAGCAGCTGGCAATGGTTAAGCTACATCAATGGTACAATTCAAATCACAGGAGGAGAGGCAGGGACATTATCAAACAAAAAACCTTCAGCACTTTTGGAAGAGTGAGATAGAAAAATAATGAATTAGCAGGGGGAATATAATGAAGAAAACATGGCAAAGCTCACCTGGAACATTTCTCTATTGAATGATCCAAAACCAAGTAACTCCAAGAATTTTTATGTGTGTCACAAATCACATAATTTTCAACAAGCTTCTATCCTGATTTTTCCAAGAGGAACTCGGTGGATTCCAAATTATTGTAATTATTTCCAGTGTTTGTATGGCTTTCTAAGGACTAACAAGAGGTCTTCTTTATTGTGGATCCTCTGTATCAAGTTTATTAACTAAAAAGGAAATTGAAAAGAGATATGAAATAAATTTAATGGATTTCTTAAAGACAAGCATTTTGCATGAGCCATTTATTTCAAAGGCAGCTTACATTTTTGATTCATGATCACATGAGTTAATCGGTGTGTTTAAAATTTTTGAGCTGTCCTGCAGCTTTCTAGCTTAGAGAACAATCTCTGGAGCCAGAAGGTTTGAGCTGAGATCCTCAGCTCCATATTTTGCTAGCCATGTAATCTTGGGCATGGTACTTAATCTCTATGAATCTCAATTTCCTCATCTGTGAAATAGGCATGAGAAGAGAACTTACCTCAAACTGCAAGTGTGAGGATTAAGTGAGTTAGTGCACACACACCCTGCAGAATGTTCTCTGATATACACCAAGAATAATTAAACTTTAACCACTCCTAGCCAGAGGCCATTCTTCTAGCTACCATAGTTTTCTGCCAACATACCAAAATAAGCCTTCCACAAAATCTAGACACTACCTTAGGCCATTTAAGTCTAGACACGCCTCATCAGGTTTCACACTACGTTCTACCAGGTACATCTGCTCTTCCTTACAGAATGTAAGAAGAGGGAAATGTCCTCCTCCAACCCCAGAAGCAGCTTCACTATCACCTATGCAAGCTATTTTAGTAGCATGCCTACTTCTAACAGGACAATACAGAAAAAACAGCATTGCTTTTGGTAAGGGTGGGAGACACGGCAAACAGGATCCTGGTGCAGACAGGAAGGATCACACATGCACTTCTCATTGCCAAGAAGAAAGACAATAATTTTGGGAGGATGATAAAAATAAAAAAAATCCCTCTGAGAACCCAAAAATAAAGCCACCAACCAACCATCAATTTCAGTGTCACAGACTAGGTATAGAAAGTCACCACAGAGCATCTTTGTGGCTCTGTCTCCTCAAGGGGAATTTCTGGGCCCCTCTGAGCACAAGGATTTATCCCAACTTTCAGCAATGTGAAATCTTCCCTCAGATTACCCAGCCCTATTGGGCTGTTCCTGACAACAGCTTAAGCCAGCAGTGAATGCATTTTCTAAACTTCTGACTCATTTTTAAAATAATTCTTAATGCCAATTTATCCAGCTTAATCTTTTCATCAGTTCACAGCTAAGTAGGAGGCACTGCAAAGTGGAGCTAAGCAGGCTGAGTAAACTTTTCCAAGGCTCCCTCCTATTACTCAAGTTTGAACTGTCAAGGGCTCCACAAAAGTTTACAACTCACTGATAAAGGGAGCACTTTTGCCATGTGGTTCTTCTATAGGCCAGGCACTTTGTAAAGTCAACAGGTCTGTCTATCATGCAGAGAGAGTTTGCAATCTTCCCTACTGCAGAGGTTCATGAGGGCTACTCTAAGTAGCTCCTACCATTTTCAGCACAGCTTTGCCATCCACAAGAGCCCGGATGCCTTTCCAAGAAGCAATCAGGAAACAGTCATGCACTTGCAACCAAAGGGACTATTTATCTTTAGCCTGGCCCTAGATTCAAAACTAAAGCTGAGCTATAAATTGGCACAAAAGTGATACAGACAAGCCCAGGCTTATGGTTAGTCAGCATTCATCTTCTGGTCTGTCCAAGAAGATTACAAGAATATCCACTATCTTCACTGCACAAGAGACCTTCCAACCATCGGCTAACTGCCTGAAATATTCCCTCATAGATACTACTGACCCCTGGAAACTTGACCATAAGATCACTGAAAAAATAATAGAAACCAAAGAAGTCTGTGTGGATAAAAGAAATGCAGGAGAGATGCTACCATTTCTAAATAATGTGGGCTCCAAAAAGATGGAGACTTGGATATACCTTTAGAAGATTTTTTTTTTCTAGGAAAACCATGCAGGTGGGATATTTGGGTATGTAAATATATCCCTCTCTCTATAATTGCAGAAGATATTTCTGAGGCATTGCTGTGGTTCTTATGATGGAAATGCTCTGTGTGGTCACACTCTGTCTATGTGAAAAGTATCCTTGTTACTCTATACATTTAGTAATCTTTACAGAACTATTTCATTTTATATTTTAAGAATGGATTAATGACATAGCACCTGCCTGACAAGTACAAGGTCATGAGTTTGATTCCTTGCTTAAAAAAAAATAGATTCAGTCACCTGGGTGCAAGAAGCTTGCCACTTTTTCTTGTGAAAGTATACATGTTCTTGTTTGATTGGTGGTTTTCAGGGAATGGAGGAATGAGATTGAGAAGCTAAAGAAGATGCTCTTGAGAGACATTAAATGAAAACTCAAACACTGACAATGTAACCTCCAGAATCTGAAAAGAGGATCCCCACCTGCAGACCTGGTCCTGAACCCTAGCAGAGGCAGCTTTGGTAGCCTCAGAGGCTGTTCCCCGTGGCAAAGACATTGGTGTTCACCCCAGGGACATCATCACAATAGTTTGTAGTCAGACTTGATAATTTTGTGGGCCATGACCATTAACAAAAGCATTAGAGACTTCACAGAACCTTGGGGCAAAGATACTGGTGTTTTCACACACACACACACACACACATACTCACACTCACACTCACACACCAACAAAAAAAAAAAAAAAAAAAAAAAGAAAAAAACCTCGGCAGGTATCTTAATCACTTTCTAAGCACTGAGACAAAATACTCAATATCCACAACTTAAAGAAGGAAAGGTTTATCTGGCTCTGGGTCAGCTGGCTCCAGGACAGAAGCAAGATGACACTGGGGCATGGTGAAGAGAAGGGTACTCATTCTGTAGTAGTCAGGAAACAGAGAGAGGAGGTAAGGATAAGAATTCACCCTTCCCAGGTCACATCCTTAGCAATCTACCTCCAACCAGATCCCCTTCCTAAGAGTACATTTGGCTACTGAATTCACCAATGGATGAGCCTCCTGATGGTTAAGGTACCCCCCACAATCCAATTACCTTCCATACCTATGAGAATTCTCAGGGACATTTTAGATCTGAACTTTAACAGCAGGTTGCAGAGCCACGGGCATTGACTACAGGAATTGGAGAAGAATTTAAGAGACCATTTCTGAGCACATTCAAATGTCAATGGAATTAATCATTCAGGTAATTTGTCTAACCTTTTTGAGATGTTAAGTTTCTGTCAGTACTTAAAAGAAGGCCTAAGCTGACCAAGTACGCTCCCAAGCTGGTGAGAAGCATGCAAATATTATTGTCTTTGGAAAAGACACATCTGTTTAGAAAACAGATCAGCTCCCAGCTCTATTGCTAATGGCATATCACCTTTGCTAAACTGCCTTACTTGAGTTTCATCTTTAGTTACCCCAGATGATTTTTGTCCACTTGTCTTGGTCTTCCAAAACCCTCACAAACTGGCTTGCCTTCAGTGAAGGAGAAGGAACTGTAGGGGTTTCTGATCCATGGAAGCATAGTTCAAAAAGAGACACATGACACAACAGAATGGGGTGTATGAGTAAGCAATTCATGCAATAGGAAAGTAAAACCGTAACTATTAATAAGACTATTCAGTTTTAGACAGATCCAGAAAAAGACTTCAGTATAAATAACTTCAGTAGAAGGCACAGCAACGATTGCAGAGAAATAGAAAAGTTATACAAGGAAATGAAGGCAGTTAATATAGCATCAGTATGAAACTAGCTGACATAGTAGATAGCCACAGCTTGAGTCTACAGAGAAACCAAGAACTGAACATTATGTTCTCAAAGCTATCTTACCCCACAAAAGAGGAAACTGGGGTGGTTACACTCTTCCTTCTGTCCCGTCGGCTGAGAGCTAATACCAGGGAGCTGTTAATTCACCAGCACTTCTGGATTGCTGGGCAAGTAAGCAAAGCAGCCTTCTGCACTTGCGGAAAAAGATATCCAGAGCAAAGACGTAGGAAGTGGGAAAAAAGTCACCTGGATCACACTAAAATAGTAGGATACATGGCATACGAATGTGGCACCAACAAAGTCACTTAGACCCTGGCCCTTGTACCACTCAGATCCACTCATACCATTTTTTACGTTACACTTTCTGGCCAGTGCTCTTAAAAGGTGGTGACTGGCCAAAATTTCCTAAAGAAAGGCTTCTAAGAGGAAGCTGCTACCACAGTTGGTCCCAAAATGGTATCTTTTAATCTTGTCTCTAGAATCCATCCTAGATTCTCCTTATCGTGAGGCTACACTTTGGTCTAGGTTTCTTATCTAGTTTGTCTGGCTAACATGTTTACCTAGTGGAGGAGCTCAGAGCTTCATCTATAATGTGTCAAAGTCCCTAGTAATCATAGTTTTGTCTAGTGATGGCTGCTTCATTTGCCCGTTCATGGTTATTTATGATAATGCAGACATCCTAAAGAATTCCAGAACATACTTTCTCTGCCTCTTTATGTAGCAGCACCATGTCTCCTCAGGATAAGCATGGTTAGTTACTCTTCCAGAAATGGAAACTCCTTTCTTTACTTGCTGGCATACTTGCATGAAAAACTTAGTAACTTGATGTAGTGGATAGCTAACTGGTAGTCAGCTTCTTACACCCAGCTGAATTGAACTAACATGATGATGAGTGTAGAAAGCCCACCTGTAGATTGTTGCCAGCAGCATAAAAGGCATAACAGGAGAAGCCATCAGTATGCCATTACGGAAGCTGTTTGGAGAAGCTGTTGGAGCTGTTGGAAGATGCTAGCTCTCTTGGGCTTTTCTGCTGGAGGATCTTGTCATGCTGGCTTTCCCCCATGAACTCAGCTGTTCTTGTTGAAGAAGCAGCTCAGGACCTTTGTTGTCACTGAGAATGGCTACGGGTCATTTTGGAAGAGCTCTGGTCCTCATTTTGAGCAGGGCTTCCTGGCTCCAGAGGGGAAGATGGTGCACTGCTCAGCCTCATGGAGAAGCTTGTCACGTTGGCTTTCCTGATGGGAACCTCAGCTTTCTTCATTACTGGAAGATCTCTGGACCTCACTGTTGCTGAGGATGGCTGGGGTACCTTTGAGGAAGCTCTGGGGATTACCTTGAGTGTTGCTTCCTAGCTCCAGTTCAGATCCCTCAGGCTGATACCACAGGTATCACTCTAGCATAGACTTCCTAGCTTCCACAACTGAACTTTAGGCCTTTCTAGCATAGATCTGTGAAGAAGGCCTGACTGAGACTTTGTTGTAGACTCTAGGCTTCCATTTGGATTTGTGGAAGGCATTGTTATGGGCTCTAGATTTTCAGTGGAATTCATACAGGATGTTAGAATCCAAGCTCTCAGCTGCATTCTTTAGGGTTTGGTGTATGGACAGATTTCCTTCATTTCTTGTGTATAATTCTTTGGGTGATCCTTTATAAAATAATATTATAAAATGTGTCCTGTATTATATTATTCCCCTTGCAAAAGCCCCAAAGCTATGACATATGATATCAGCCATAATTTTGGATGTGATAAACTCTTAGTGCACCTGTTAGTAACAAATTCCTCCTTTGTAGTCAGAATGCCTACTGCAACTAAGCTTAAAGTTACAGGGGTTAAAAGTACAAATTCACTAAGTGGATCCCTGATGACAATGGCAAAAGAAACCATTCCTACTGCAAACCTTTTCATTCTGACACCTATGCATTCTACCCTTGAGAAAACGTGCACTGCACAGTCATCATTGGTTTAAAGTACTTTATTCCTGCTTGCACGATAGTGTGCCCTTACCTGTAGGTGTCACCTCCAACATTCTGTTATACCATCACTTCCAAACAATGTAGAATACAGCAGAACAAGTAGATGTCAAGGTCTTACATCCATTATTACCTTCCTTTGTTATGAAGTGTCCCTCTTAATCTGAGCCATGTGGAAGACCACCAGGATGACTCACCTTAAAAGACCATTTGTCTCCATTTTGGCTAACTTTGGCCCTAATTCCATGTATTGATATGTACAGAGATGGCTAGGATAATACCCCTCAATTGGCTTAAAGTGATGTAAATGGGTCTAGCTGAGATGTTGATGTGTAGCCTTTAAAACAATTGGACAGATCAGTGATGGTCCATCCCTAGCTCCCTCTCATGAGTGAGGCTAAGAGATGTCACAATGAGGTTCAGGCTCTTTCCTGAGCCTCAGGAAAGAGTCCATGACATCCCAGGGCAGGAAGGCTAGACATCAAAGCTAAGGCAACTGACCAAAACAAACAAGATACTTTCTCAACCATGTTACACAGATTCTTCCAAACTTAGAGGCTACCTGTTACTAGAATCTAGTGCTCTTTCCACCACCTCTCTGTGAACGTTGCAGAGGTGCCACTGTGCCTCCTACCAAGCCCAGCTTGTAGTACTCACATACTTCTCACCGTTCTCAGTCACTCGACCCTGAGCTACTCTCTTCTTCACAAATTAATAAAACCCAGGTTTGCTTCTGGGTTAAGACCCTTGTTCTGCATAGCCATTATTCTGACAAGACTTAGGACCCTCTTGGCTCCCCCTGCAAGTATGCCAACAAGTGAAGAAAGTTTACATTTCAGTGCATATCCTAAGGAGACATGGTTGCTGCTACATAAAGAGGCAGAGAAAGTATGCCTTGGAATTCCTTTTTCTTTTTCTTTTTTTAATGTATTTAGTACAGGGTCTCACTACACAGATCGGACTCATAGCGATTCTCTTGTTTTTAGCCTCCCAAGCACTGGGATTAGAGGGGTGTACCACCATGCCCAGTCTCAATTGCCACCTCTATGTACCCCAGGGCAAGGCCTGCACGACATACCATGGATCGGACCTCAGTCCCTGCATATGCCTAAGCAGGCATTTTTGGAATTACTTTATGTTCTTATTTTTTCTTTTTAATTTCTTATAACTTTTTGTTGCTGTTGTTTTGCTTTGTTTTTTACCACTTTTGCATGTTTATATCTGGTAACCTAAACAACTACTATGAAGTTAACAACATACAATACAGCAACCACTGTTGAATTCCTATTACTTTGTTTAGTCAAATTTTGTATCATTTCTAATGCTTTTTTTTTATTATTTTGTATTCTCTAAATTTTTTAAATAAACATAATGTAATTGTTTATTAAACATGCACTCATAAAATATTTTTTAAAAACTATACTTAGAGCCGGCCAAATAGCTCAGTGGATTAAAGTGCCTGCAAGCAGGTGTAAGAGCCCAGGGTTTGATCCTCAGGCCTGCTGTGCTGGCCCCACCTCCAGGGCACTCTGAGATGGCAATTGAGACTGGGCACACATGCCTATAACCCCAGCTCTTGGGAGGCTGTATTTAGGAGGATCACTATGAGTGATTTAGTACTGAGATCCTGAACACCATGTAGATCTTTCCCTAAAATACAAAAAAAAAAACTATTATTTTCTTTGGGAAAAGAGTTGGAGATTATTTTTGCTCTGGAGTTTATTATAGACTTGGAGATTATTTTTGCTCTGGAGTTTATTATAGAAATACTTGAAAAAGAGAAAAATGTAGGATTAGGCTGAGAGATAAAATGAGTAGTGATACACTAGCAATGAAGGCTGAGAAATAAAATGAGTGGTGGTACACTTGCAGTGAAAGCCTCAGCTGATCCTATCAAGAGCTCTGAAAGGTGAGTTGGACTCAAAGGAATCAAGGAAGCCAGACCTTTGGACTCAACTTCAGCCATGCAAGAGGAGAACGTGGAATGCCCAGAGAGGTAACACTTGGAGTGAGATGTCCTTTAACCTGAATGCAACTTTCAGAGAGCCATTTTAAAGAAGTTTGCAGGTTTATGAACTACCCAGATCACACCGACTTTCAATAGCCTTCATGAAGAAAGATCTTCAGGTAACTTGTTTACATTGAATTCAGTGAAAGAGAGTAAATTGTGCCCAACCAGAAAGGTCTATACTCCTCAAAACTGTGTTCCTTGGGTAACTGATATTGCAAAATGAAACTTTGAAAGTTAGGGTTAGAGTCAGAGTTTTATTTTTGTTTTTGTTCTCTTCTCTTTCAGAGACAAGTGAGTTCCCGAGGCCTATAACATAAACAAAGTCTCCTACCTCTCCTCAGCCCAGATGAATGGACAGAACATGCAGATGCTGACACCGAGAAACCTAGAGCCCAGGTTCCTGACCACAGGAGGACAGGAGATGACTAAAGCAATCCATTTCCCACCTATAAATGATAAGATGGTGACTTGAGGAAGGTGGAGCTAGCTTTGATTAAATCATTTTTCCCTTTTACCCAAAATACATGGTCTCTTTTGATTTGATCAGCAGAAAGCAGACAAACCTGAATATATGAACCCAAGTGGCTACTAACACTTGGATTCTAAAATAAGAAGGAAACAGGTTTTCCAAATATTGTTAAAGACCTGCGCTACAAATCTCACGCAATAGATTCAGATCTCAATAGGTATCATCAATAAATGCTCATAAAAACATATATGTTATAATGAAATAAGTGGTAACAAGGAGAAGAGGGTGAACAAGGAAGAACAAAGGTATTGAAGAGTTAGGAGAAAGGTATATAGGGTACTTAGTGAGATTACGTAGGATAATCATGACAGACTTCATTACAAAAATTATTTTTTAAAAAAGTCCAGAGGAGGGTGAAGGAGCTCCCCATAATGATGACTAAGAACATTCCAGCAGAGGGAGCAAAACCCTTAAGGCAAGAACATGCCCTGGTGTGTACCCAGCAGAAAGCATGCCAAGAGACTGGAGGTGAATGGGCAGAGGAGAGAGGGAGAATAGGGTCAGAGAGGCTGCTAGGAGCCTCAAAGAGAAGAAGGTCTGATGGGCTCTGGCAGTGGACCCAAAGGGAGGAACAAGTGAGAGCCTCCAGGGCACTCACCTGAATTCTATTAGGAAAAATCTTTGAGGAAAAACTTACCCCTCCCTTGGCCCAATTTCATATGTTCAGTGATAGCTTTTTAATACGTTTTCCATTTGAATAAACACAATTCATGCCCTCCTTTCGTGTACTTCTCTAAGACAAAAGAAACCAAATATCAAGACTAAAACCTAGTCAAAACAGTGAGGCAAAACTCACATTTGTTGCCAAACAACACATTCCCTCTGGTATTCTGATACCATATCTTTCTCAATTCATTCCATCCCTTTCCACAAAGAAATATTTTCTCCATGAAGCTCCCTTTGAGGCCATTGGGTGCATCTTAAGTTGACCCAAACATGAAAGTCCACCCTCTGAACTTGTATGCGATCCCTCAACCTTGTACTCAGCCGCAATTGGAGCCTAGCCACCTATTAAATGAGTAGTATAAAGAAACCAAGACTAGAATTTATAAGCCAAAATTAACATGACTGGAATTTACTGATGCCTCCAATAGTTCTAAGAATTTTAGTGGCCTCAGAGCACTTGGCAACAGAAGTACATGAGCAGTAATTTGTAATTTATAGAATTTTCTGGAAGATCTGTGCTCTTGGTGCATAATAAGCACTGTCTGCAGTTGTACTTGCTCCTGTTTTTATTCTGATTGTAAGTAAGTATTCAAGAAATACTAGATAGATAGATAGATAGATAGATAGATAGATAGATAGATAGATGTTATAAAGAAATAAGTGGTAACAGGAGAATAAAGAGGAAAAACAGAGCAAGATAAAGGCACTGAAGAATTAAGAGAAAGGTATATAGGACAGTTACCAGGATAACCAATAAATCTGAAGGCATTATTTATTTTTAGCTTGCCATGAATCATTTGTCATATTTGTAACAAAATTTAACCTATAATTTTCCAACAAGTACATTTAAAAATCATGTATGTATTACAATTTAAATAGGAAATATTCCTCCCTTTATGAAGCCAGTGTAAATGTAATCCATCTGAAATTTGGATGATGCCATAATGGTGAATCTAAATGATAAAAAGGGAATATCTTTTCTTTATTCATAATCTTAGGGAGAAAGTAGTCAGTCCTTCACCATGAAATATTAACTGCCTATTTTATATGAGTCAACTTTATCAAATGAAAGGATTTTCTATTTCTAGTTTTCTAAGAGTTTATCATGAATGAGCACTGAATTCTATAAACTATCTTTTCTTTATTTATTGAGACAGTAATGTGTCATGTTCTTTCTATTAATGTTTGATTAATGTTCAAATGTTAAACCAATTTTGCCTCTATTTGATTGGTCCTGTAATTGTTTCAGTGGATTGGATTTGTTAATATTCTTTGAAGGAGGAGTTTCTTCTTTTTTGGACAGGAATTTTTTGACTCTCCTGTTTGTGAGGTGTTTGTTTTGTCATTTCCTTGTCGCTACTTGACCAAGTCTTGGTATCAGCCTTATGCTAACCTCAGCAGGTCTGGGGAGTGCTTTCTTGTCCTCTTTTCTAAAAGAGTTTGCCTAACAATGATTCTGTTTCTTTCTCAAATATTTGGACTTTTTAATATAAGAAAAACTGACATTTAATTTTCCGTGTTTGACTCATTTCACTTAACACTATCAGATCAAGACCTGTGTACTTTCCTGCAAATTACATGAAAACTCATTCTTATTCATGGCTGAAAATTCCATTGTGTGCATACACCACGTATCTTTATTCTTTTATCTGTTTATCTGTTGAAGGGCATATAGGCTATTTCCAGAGCTTAGGTATTATGAATTATCTGTTATAAACCTGAGTACACATGTGTCACTAAAGGATGATGGCTTCAACTCTTTCAGCAGTATACCCAAGAAAGGTATAGCTGGGTCAAATGGGATTTCTATTGTAAATGTTTTGAGTACTCTCATACTGATTTCCTGAGTGGCTACACTGTTTATGCTCTGACCAACAACACAGAAGGGTTCTTCTTCCTTAAATCCTTGCCAGCACTTATAATAAGTGTGTGTGTGTGTGTGTGTGTGTGTGTGTGTGTGTGTGTGTTAACCATTCTGACTTAAGAAAGACCAAGTTGTAGAGTTGTATAGATTTACAGTCTTCTAATGTCTAAAGAGGCAGAATATTTTTCCAAATAATTATTGGTAATTTTTACTTCTTTGAAAAAGTGCCTGTTCAGTTCATTTGTCTATTTCTTTGCTGGTCATTTGGTTTTGGTTGGTTACTTCTCTGATTTTTTTTAATATATACTTTAAATATTAATCTCCTTCCATCAAAAAAGTAACTGTCAAAAATGTTTTCCCATTCCCACTGCTGACTCTTTCCTTCACTGTATAGAAGATTTTTAAATCTAATATAATTTCATATGTTGATTCTTGGTAATATTTCTTGTACTATTGAACTTTATGAAGTTCCATTCATCAAGTCCTTGCCTGTGCCTACAGATTTGAGTATTTCTCCTACATTATCCATCTGCAGTTTCAGAATTTGTGTTTTTATATCAAGGTGTTTGATCCACTTGATTTTTTATTTTGTAGGATAAAGGTTATGGGCTTATTTTTAATCTTCTGTATGTGGATAACCAGTTTTCCAAGAACCATTTGTTAAAGAGGCTATCTTTTCCCCAACCTATGCTTTTTACCTTTATCAAAACTCAGACAATGGAAAATGCCACTCCATTGATCTACATGTCTATTTTTGTGCCAGTGCAATGATATCTCTCTTACTAGTTTCACAA
This sequence comes from Ctenomys sociabilis, assembly GCA_004027165.1. Lineage (NCBI taxonomy): Eukaryota > Metazoa > Chordata > Mammalia > Rodentia > Ctenomyidae > Ctenomys > Ctenomys sociabilis. The sequence continues at coordinate 53,498 of PVKA01000297.1, read as the reverse complement.
TATAACTTGGAATCTGAGATTGAAATGTCTCTTTGTTGCTCAGGATTGCTTTGACTATTCTGGGTCTCTTCTGGGTCCATACAAATTTTAGAATTGCATTTTTCTAGATCTGTGAAGAGTGTTGTTAATACTTTAAAAGGAATTGTATTAAATCTAAATATCATTTTAGCAATGTGGCCATTTTATTGGTAATGATTCTGATTATCCAAGAATACGGGATTTCTTTCTACTTTTTAATGTCCTCTTTGACTTCTTTCTTTACAATGTTATAATTTCCAATGTAGAAGGTTTTTACTTAATTGTTTAAGTTGCTTCCTACACATTTAATTTTTTGAAATTATTATGAATGGAATTACTTTCTTGATTTCTATCTAAATGGATTTACTGTTGATGAAAAGGAATGCTATTGATATCCATATATTGATTTTTTGTCATGCCACTTTGCTGAATTTGTTTATTAGCTCTAAGAGTCTTCTGGTAGAATCCCTTGAGCATTCTACAAAAAGGACTGTCAAATCTGCAGATAAAGATAGTTTTGACTTCTTGGTGTTTTTTTTTTATTTGTATTCTTCTAATTTTTTTTTTAATCTGAGAGCTCTGGCTGCAATTTTAAGTACTATATTGGAAAGGAGTAGTGAGAGTGGGCACACTTGTCCTGTTTCTGATTTCAAAGAGAATGCTTTTAGATTTTCCCCATTCAACATGATGATGTCTGTGTGTTCACATAGATGGCTTTTGTCAGTTTGAAGTAACATCCTGTTTTCATCAAATTTTTTTTTCTTTATCATGAAGGAATTCTGGATTTTTTCAAAAGACTTTTTTAAATGTACTGATGTGATCACGTGATTTTTATCCTTGATTCTTCTTATATGATATATAGGTTTATTAGTTTATAAAAATTGTATCATTTTTTAATTCTTGGGATGAAGTTGATACTTTTTTAAATTGTTTGTTAAATTCTGTTTGAAATTATTTCACTGAGGACTTTTGATTTCATATTTATCAAGAATATTGGCCTTTAGACCTAATGCTGATGGAGTTCCACCATGACTGAACAGAGAAGGATTTACATCAGAGAGACTCAGAGAAGATCAACCAAAGACACAGCTAAAAATAAGAGAGGGACATTCACTCTGATAGAAACAATCAATTTAAAAGAAGATATTTGTAGATCAAACAAAACACACATACAGGACTTAAAAAGAGGGGTAGCAGTGCATCAGGGCAGATCCACAGAGCCCCTGTTTGCTCAGCCCAAGATCAGCCATCTTTAAAATTTCTGAAATAGCCACAGGGAACAAAGCAGCACAGCAGAGTCTAGCCTCCCAGGACTGACTCAGATTACATGAGACCTGTCATCCCACTGTTTCCTCTCCAAGCCACTTTGCTGAATTTGTTGAGCATAAAAATCATATAAGCAGTCTCCTCCTCTGAGGAGAAGGGAGTCGAACAGCATCCGTGCTGGTGCACTGCAGCAGCAGGGGAAGCTCACTCCCTGCCTGCCCAAACTCAGACTGTGAATAGATAAATAAGCAAGCACTACTTCCTGTAGTCATATAGTACCCTGGGCATGCCCAAGTCAGGTGTTATGGTTTGCCTAGTTGCCCCCACAAAGCCTCATGTAGTCATTGAGGCAGGCCTCTGGAGTTTGTGATTAATCCATGATCCAATGCTGGGATTATGGGTGTGAGTACTACACCTTCCCTGGGGCGGACAGCATACAATATAAAGAAGAGAAAGAGGCTTGGTAGACACCACTGCTGCTCTTCTTCCTTTTTCTCTTTGTGTCTTCCACCAATACGAACTGCTGCCTTCTGCCATGTGCCACTATCCCTTAGAGCCAAAGTATTAACTGAAATCTCCACAAACTATAAGCTAAATAAACTTTTCCTTCCTTGATTTTTGGGTGTTGGGTATTTTGTCCCAACACAAGACACTCAAGTTTGTTCTATGCCAACAAGGACCTTCATGTGGCACACAGAACTAACATTGGTCCCATTTAAGTGTGTGCCCAATACCCTAAGGTTGTTTGAGTTCCTGCCTAGTGCCCAATGGCCCACATTGCCTCTAGAGAATGCCAGAGATTCTGCCTGACATCCAAAACCAATCTGAGGCAAGTTAACATAGAAAAAAACCAGAGTCCATGAAACAATCTCAAACAGAAATGCAGGACATTAAAATAATCTATTGAAAGTATATACAACAGAAATTATCAATGTGATAACAAAATATCAGACTCAGAAGACAAGTCTGTCTTCTGGTTGGTTATCAACTAATGAAAGATACCTTAAAAACAGCAACAAGGGGCCGAGGGAGATGGCTCAATGGAAAAAGTGCGTCCCTGGCAAGTGCAAGGGTCTGAGTTCAATCCCTGGTTCCACCAAAAAAAAAAAAAAACCAGCAACAAATCATGAAAAATCCATCCAAGAGCTGCTAGATGATGCAAACAAGACTAGTCTAAGACCAATTGGAATTAATGAAAAATCAGAAGATAACACAAAGGGCATTTTGAAACCTATTACAGAAATAATAGCAATAAAAAATGTTTCCAAGCATGGAAAAAGAATTTGAAATAAAGATAAGCAATGCATATAGAACCCCAAATATTCATAATCACAAAAGAACTATGCAAAGACACAAAATAGACAAGATTCTAGAAATTCAACACTACAAGTCGGATCTAGTAGAGAGACCCTGAGCACACTGTAGACCCTTGCCTAAAATATGGGAAAAAATAAATAAATAAATTATACAAGATTTTACTGCCACAAACATGACACAATATTAGAAATTTATACAAGTGAGGACTATTCAAAACTTAGTTTTATAATGAATGTGACTAGATTGTTATTATTGATGCAAAAAACTTTTTTTCTTACTTACTTTAAAGAAAAAAACATAGTGGTCCCTCTCTAGAACATCTTTCAGTAGCCTGTGCAGGGATGGCTTTGTCATCATGAAATTCTTTAGTTGTTCTTTCTCATGGAAGTATTTCACTTCTCCATCAAACTTCAAACAGAGTTTTGCAGAGTATAGTAGCCTGGGCTGGAATTTATTTTCATACAAGACTTAAGAACTCTGCTCCATGATCTCCTTGCCTTCATGGTTTGTGTAGAGAAGTTGGCTATAATTATGATGGGTTTTCCTTTGAATGTGATCTGCTTCTTTCCTCTAGCAGCTTTAAGTATATTATTCTTGTGTTGGGATCTTGACGATTATATGTCTTGGTGTGTTTTTAGTTGGGTTGAAGTTTTTTGGCATTCTGCATGCTTCGGTTACCTGGATGTCAGATTGTTTCCTCATATTTGTGAATTTTTCTGCTATTACTTCTGCCCGTATTCTTTTTATGTCATTTGTATTGACTCCTTCTTTCTCATTGATGCCTATTAATCTCACATTGTTCATCTTGGCATCATTTTGCAGGTGATGGATTATTTTTTCCTGCATCCTCATTATTTTTAAGAGATCCTTTCTCACCTCTTCACTAGATGTACTGTCTTCATGATCTGAAATGCTGTCTTAACTTTCAAACGGTTTTGTACACTCGTGATTGAGATTTTAAGATCTTCCATATCTCTTTGTCTCTTATTCATGCTATCCATTTTTTTCCTGTATTGTTCATTCAAAGAATCCATCATATTTCTAATCTCTATTTTTTTATCAATGTCTTCTTTAGAGATAGCTGTGAATTCTTTTACTGCAGAGCTTTTTTCCAAATTGGGTTTCCTCCATACATTTCCATAATTGGTTCTCTACTTCAGATGCTATGACTTCAAAGATTTCTCCTTTATTTCAGAAAATATTTCTGCCCTGAGTTTCTCTTTACCTTTCTGCTTTTGTTTCTTTGCTTCCAATGCTGTTAATTCACACATTTCAGCTGGAATTGTGTTCTCTGTACTTGTTGTGGGTGGGCATTGGGTTTCCCTCACATGTTTCTGAATTTGATTCATTACTTCAGATGCTATATATTCAAAAATTTCTTTTTTTATTTCAGGCATTGCTTCTGGTCTGAGTTCCTCTATACCTTTCTGCTGTTGTTTCTTTGCTTCCGCCTGTGTTAATTCATTCATTTCAGCTGAGCTAGTGTCTTCTGCACTTATTATTGGTGGGCTCAAGGCCTGAGATTGCGTTTTGCTCCTTGTCTTTGTCATTTTGTATAGCACTGACCTCTGACCTTTGGTGTAGAGCTTTGGTGCAGTTACGACCTTAGCATGTTATAAGATTCAGATGCCAGGGGCTGGGAAGATAGCTCAGTGGTCTAAAGCGCCTGCTTAGGCAAGCTCTCAGGGACTGCAGTTGGATCCCCAGCACCACATGCCATGCCAGCCCCTCCCCCCAGGGCAGGCTGAGCTGACCCTGCCCCCCGCAAAAAAAGAATCCGTGATGTGTAGCGAGACACTATAATAAATAAATGAATTTTTTTTAAAAAAGTCTTATAAAAAAAGATTCAGATGCCAGTCTATTAAGTTTGAGATGATCCAGTGATGCCTGGCCTGGATCTAGCTGTTGTGTTCAGTTCCTTTTTGCTTCAGCCCTTCTGGCACAACTGTGAGTCTGTGGTTCCCCTCTGTTGTGTCCCTGGCCCAGGGAGCACTGGGGAGTGCAGAAGCTCTTCCACACACTCGCTGGGCTGTGCTAGGTTTGATCAAGGGCTGGAAGAATCACAAAACTCACTTGCTTGGCTTGCTTCGGGGTAGGGGAATCTGGGAAGTTTCAAGGCGGGACAAGGTGGGGTGGATTGCCTACAGATGCTCAGAAAGTCTCACTGACTCGGAGGTCTTGTGGGTGTTTTGCTGCTGTATACAAAAGAATATCTGAAAGACTGCTTTTGTATACCTCTTTTTCTCCTGTGTTTAATTGTTTTCTCTATTTGGGGGGTTCTTTACATTCTCATTCATGGAGTTGTTGTCATTTTGATCCCCCTCTAGAACATCTTTTAGTACTCTGTATAGGATTGGCTTTGTCATCATGAAATTCTTTAGTTGTTCTTTGTCATGGAAGTATTTCACTTCCCCATTATACTTGCAAAAGAGTTTTGCAGGGTATATCAGTCTGGGTTGGAATTTGTTTTCTTGTAAGACTTGAACTACTTTGCTTCATGCTCTTCTTCACTTGATGGTTTGTGAAGAGAAATCTGCTGTTATTCTGATGGGGTTTTCCTTTAAATGTGGTCTGTTTCTTTTCTTTAGAGGCTTTTAGTATACTGTTCCTGTGCTGAATTTCTGGGATGTTGATTATTATATATCTGGGTGCATTTTAATTGGGTTGATATTATTTGGAGTTTTATACGCTTTGGTTACCTGAATGTCAGATTGCTTCCCTGTATTTGGAAAGTTTTCTGCTACTACTTCTGTCCATATTCTTTTTTATATCATTCGTATTGAGGCCTTCTTTCTCATTGATTCCTATTAGTCTCACATTGTTCATCTTTGCGTTGTCTTGTAGGTCTTTAATTATTTATTCCTGCATCCTAGTTGCTTTTAAGAGATCTTTGCTTACTTTCTCACTAGCTGCAATGGTGTCTTTAAGGTCTGAAAGTCTATTTTCACTTTCATTCAAACAGTTTTGCCAGCTTGTGATTAAGATTTTAATTTCCTGTATAACACTTTGAATCTACTTCATGCATTCTCTTCTTTCCTATATTGTTTACTCAAGGATTCCATAATTTTTATATCCTGCTGTATGTTTTTATCAGCGTCTTCCTTAGGAGCACTTATTACTTCTTTCTCTATAGTTATCCTTTGTGTTTTTACTTCAGAAATTATTTCTGACCTAATTTCCTCTATTCGTCTCTGGAGTTTTATCTGATAAGGTCAGTCAAGTCCCCTCAGAATTTTTCCTGTAATCCTGTACCTCACTTTGTAGATCCTTTGTCAATGTCAGCCATGTGGATGAGCCACGGCCATTGCTTGACCAGTTTGCTCTCTGTGAAAGCCTGAGAGAAAGTTTTCTCTCCATGTGACTCTCCTTAGGCACACTGTACATCATTGATCACATTCCTCTGTGGCTGCATAATCTTCTTGATCAGAAAATTTGGGGCACAACTGAGTTCCATGATGTTACAGTACCAGTTCTCCTATGTCCTGGGTCTTCACTGACCTTGAAAGGCTGGGGCCAAAATGTTGGCTGGCCTTGCAGCCTTTCCTTTTCTCCAATTTTTGATTTGCAAACTTAGGTTGTTAACCTTCCAGAAGAGAAATTTATTATTACCCTAAAACATATGCAGTCCGGTTTACCCTCACTATCTGCAGTTGTTTTTCTACTTCTGACACTATTATTGTAGAGATTTCAGGTGTGTGATTTCCAAATTCCTCTATGCTAGTGTCTCCTGCATTTGTTCTGGGCAGGCTCAGGGCCTGAGAATGCACTCTGCTCCTCTTTGTCATTTTGTATATCACTGTCTTCTGACCTTTGGTGTAGAACTTAGATAGATTATTACCTTAGCACCAGGTGCAGATCTATCAAGTTCAGACTTGTCCAGGTGGGTGTGGCTTGGGTCTGGTTGCTATGCTCCACTTCTTCCTGCTACAGCCCTTGGAGCCGACGAACCCTCTGTGCCAGTCTGGCAAGATGTCCTGCTCCTGAATCAGCTGGGTGCATCTTGCCTCTAGTGTCTTTGCAGGGTGTTCTGCTGTAGGTTTCTGCACCAAGCCTGGGCCCTGGGTCGGATGAGGTTCTGGTGGGCCCTCACTCACATGCCAGGTTTGGGTCAAATGAGGAGCTGGCAGGCCCCAGGCAGTCTCACTCATACACCTGGCTGGGCTCCGGGTCAAACCATTTTTTTTCTCCCTCTGTGGGTTGTGATTTCATTCTGTTGTTGATTTATTTTTGTTGTGCAAAAGCTTTTAAAAAGGTGAGTCCCCATTGTTGATTCTTTGTAATATTTCCCATGCAGTCTGAAATTTGTTCTTAAGGCTCTGTCTTCACCTATATCTTCAAGATTCCTACTTTGTTTTCTAGGAAATTTAGTGTTTCTGTTTTCATACTTGAATCTTTGTCCATGTTTACCTTAGTGCATGTTAATAGGCGTGAATCTAGTTTTAGTCTTTGGCATGTGAAAAGCCAGTTTTTCCAGTGCTATTTATTGAAGAGACTATCTTTCTTTAGTTAATGTGTTTGGCTCCTTTGTTGCAGGTAAGGCAGCTTAGTATGCTTGGGTTCCATCTGCATCTTCTATTCTGTTCCACTTATCCTCAAGTTTGTTGCTATCCTGATACCATGTGGATTTTATCAAAGTAGCTTTGTAGTATAATTTCAGTTCAGAGGTTTTGAACTCCCTTGCCTTTGTAGCCCAGGAATGCTTTAGGTACTCTAGGTCTTTTCTGGTATGAAATTAATTTTAGGAATATTTTCTCTTGTTCTATGAGCTATGCTAATAGTATTCTGATTGGTATTGCATTAAATATGTATAACCGTTTTGGGAGTAGGGCTATTTTCACTATGATGGTTCTTACTACCCAAGAACAAAGGATATCTTTCCATTTTCTTCAAGCTCTGCTTTCATAGTACTATAGTTTTCAATCTACAGATCTTTAATCTCTTTTGTTAGATTGATTTCATTTTTTGATGTTATTATAAAGTGATTTTGTTGCTTGCATACAGAAATTCTTTTTTTTTTTAGCGTTGTCTTTGCATCCCTATCAGATTATCTGCAGACAATGATAGCTTAACTTCCTTTCCTATCCCTATTCTTTTTGTCTTTCTCTTGTCTAATTGTTCAGGCTAATGTTTCAGAACAAAAATGAATAAGTGATAGTGGACATCTTTGTTTTGTTCCTTATTTTAAATAGAAAGCTTTCAATTTTGATCATTTATTATCATACTGACTGTTAATTTGTCATAGATAGATTTTATCAGATTGAGATAAAGACTATTCAGTGTTTGACTCTGTCAAGTGCTTTTTCTGCATCTATTGAGATGATCATGTGATTTTTTTCCTTTGGTTCTGTTAATATGATGTATTACATTTATTAATTTACATATATTGAACCATCCCTAGGATGAATCTTTCTTGGTCATTATGTATAATCTTCTTGATGATTTAATGCATTCTGCTTGCTATTATCTTACTGAGGATTTTGGTATCTATATTCATGAGGAAGATTGGTCTGTAGTTTTCTTTCTAGTTGGGTTCTTCTCTAATTTTGAAATCAGGGTAGTACTTGTTTCCGGAAATGATTTTGGAAGTATCATTTCCCTTTTAATTTCCTTAATGAGTTTCAGCATTTGTGACATTAGTATTTCTTTAAATTTATTGTAGAATTTAACAGTGAATCTTTCAGAACCTAAGCTTTCTTTGTTGGTGAATATTTAATTTCATTTTCAACTTCTTTGACTAGTAGTGGGTTATTTAGATTTTTTATATCTTCTGGATTTAGTTTTGGCAATTCAGTGGTACCTAGAAATCTGTCCATTTCTCCTGTGCTTTCCATTTTATTAGAATACAGATTCTTATAGTAAGTACTGATGATCTTCACAGTTTCTGTAAGATCTGTTGTGATTTCCCACTTTCATTCTTTTTTTTTTTTTAGAATTTTTTTTTTGGCAGGGTCTCACTATGCAGCCCACATTCATAGTGATCCTCCTGCTTTCTGCCTCCCCCGTGCTGGGATTATAGGCACGCGCCACCACGCCCAGACTCCATCACCAGCTCAGCCCACCTGAAGGTGGGACTGGCAATGCCTGAGAAACCAGGAATCGAACCCTGGCCGCCACGCTTACCTAAGCACATGCTTAGTCCACTGAGCTATACCGCCGGCCCTACCCACTTTCATTCTTGATTGCTTGAAATTGTGTTTTTATCTTTCCTCTTTTTGCTGCAGTTGGATAATGGTTTATCAATTTTATTATTCTTTCAAAGAACCAACTTTTGATTCATCAGTTCTTTTATTGTTTTCTTAGTCTCAGTCGCATTAATTTATACTATCTTTAGAGTTTTCTACTTTGTACAAAATTTGGGTTCGATTTGTTACTTTTCTAGAAGTTTGATGTTCAACATTAGATTGTTTATTTGAGCTCATTCTGTTTTTGTGAAGTGTGAGTTCATCATTACAAATTTCCCTCATAAGACTTCTTTCATTGCATCCCATAAGTTCTGGCATGTTCTATCAGCATTATCATTTAATCTTTAGTGCTCCGGATTTGTCCAAGGTGGCCTGGGCATTTGGAGTTGCATTTTGCTTTTTTGTCTTGTGATTTTATATGTTTTTATTTTATTTTGTTTTCTGCATTGATGCTTGTAGATTTCTTATGTTAGATAGCTTTATCAAGATGTCTGTTCTTCAAGATGTCTTCTATATGTAGCTTGTTCTTTATGTCTATCCCAAAAACCTATTTTCCCAGTACATTAAGAACATAGAGTTGCTATCTACTTCAATCAAGACCCATTTCCTTGGTAGTAGGCTATGGTGATGGTTATAATACCTTGAAATTGCAGAGTTTTTATACATAGGAGAAAAAATGATCACAACAGGTGTGGCATCCTGATTAAAGAAGTACAGTCAGCATTAACAATAGACTCAAGCACAGCCTAGCTACTGACAAACTGTGATAATGATTAGCCTGATATCTTTAACCATAGGAAGCAAGTTCCACAGTTATATAATATAATCCCTTTTTTTTTTTTTTTTTTTTTTTTTTTTTTTTTTGAGACAGGGTCTCACTGTGCAGTTCAGGCTGGCCTTAAGCTTACTTTGTAGCTCAGGCTGGTCTCGAACTCACAACAATCCTCCTGCCTCAGCCTCCCTAGTGCTGGGATTACAGGCATGCGCCACCACGCCCGGTCTTTTTTTTTTTTTTGTCTTTTATAATCCCATTTATACTTGGAATTTTTATGCAAAGTTTTTCCACATAGTACAGTGATTTGCCTGTTGTGGAGGAGTGGTCAAGAGGATGAAGGTAGGACAGAGAAGTAGATGAAGTTAATTTATAATAGGAGCAAGGTGGGAGGGCACAGGATGATCATCCAAGTTTTGGGTAATTGTAAGACACAGGAGGGAAAGATGGAGAGAAAGTCCAAGAGTATTGAAGTGAACCAGAAAGAGTGCTGTTTACTCACATGAAAATATTAGAAAGTCAAGTGACATAGTTGGTGAAAAAGAGGAAGAGGATGAGTGGAAAAAAGAGAAATAAAGTTTAGAGATCTAAATCATAAATGAGAGAGAAAAGAAGAAAGAAAAGAATAAAGAGGGGAAGGAAGAAAAGAAACAACAGGAAACAAAAATAACCTCACAAATGGAAAAAAAAACATACAGAAAGAACAAAAAAAGAGCTGGCCAGATATCTCAGCAACTAAAGTGCTTGCTTATGCAGAGTGCAGTAGCTGGGGTTCCATCATGGCATAAGGTGCCAGCCCTGCCCCAGGGGCATGATGAGACAGCAATTGAGACTGGGCATGGTGGCACAGCCTGTAATCCTAGCTCTTGGGAGGCTGAAAACAGGAGAATCACTATGAGTCTGATCTACATAGTGAGACCCTATAGACCCTGTAGACTAAATATAAAAAAATAAAAATAAAAACTATAAAACAGGGTGCAACAGAACAGAGAGAAAAAATAAAAACAAAGCAAACAAATAACAACAAATGCACTAATCCAGAAAACTACCCAGAGGAAAGCCCATCAGATGAAGAAAAATAAAATAATGAAATTCCTCTAGTGTCTACAGTTCTTTGGTAGGCCCCAGTTTGATCCCAGAATGTGAGCTCTAAGCCAACATTGCAGGTGGACTTGTGCTAGGTTTGGGTCTGATCTTTGTCTCTGAATTTGAGGGATAGGATTAGTCTTCTGTAGATTGAGTTCTCCACAGCTCTTTAAAAAAGAAAAAAGTAATAAAAATTAAAATAATTTTTTAAAGAAAAAAAGGGAAACCCCTGCCCACCCACTTCTATTTCACATGTCTTTGTCCCTAAGCACAAGGCTGGTTCACCTAACTTACCACCTGTTGACTTGTATTACTGCTGTTGCTTCAGCTTTTGCTACATCACTAGTTCCACCTGTCCATTGTGTGCACTCTAGCCAAGGTCCTGCTGTGTCACTGGCATTCCCACCTGTTGATAATCTTCACAGATCCAGATCAGTGTGGGGGGGGGGAGTGAGAGCTTGTTTCAGATTCTGTTCGTGCTAGTCTCTGCAAATCAAATCTTTTTAAATGGTTGAACTTTGGTAGCTTGTAAGGAAATCTGGAGGTGCTTAAGATTGCCCTCTATTTTTAGCATTGTGCTGTTCAGAAATAAGTGCTTTGTTTCTGTCTGTTAATCCAGGCTATTTTTATCTTTACTTTAGAGACATTTATTGCAATATGTTATGTTTCTTGGCATTATTTAGCATAGGTAATTTTGCCCAAAATAAATGCTTCTGGATGTCAAAAACTAGTGCTAGCAAAACTGGCCATGAACACGCAGAAAACTGAATTTGTGCCGATACATTTGACCATTCACTAACCAAAATTAAAATGGATCACAGATCTAAAGGATAAAACAGAAGTATTTAATCTACAAGCAGATAAAATAAGCAAAACTCTTGAATATAGTGAAGGACTTTTTGAACAGAATCCCAATTCCACAAGAAATAACATCAAGAATCAACAAATGAAATCAAAGTAAATTAAAATCTTCTGCAGAGCAAAGGAAATAACCAACAGGATAGAGAGACAACCTATACAATGTCAAATAATTTTTGCCAACTATTCCTTGGTAACTATACATTTGAGTAATATCTCAAATGTATAAAGAACTCAAACAGTTAGAGCCTCCCCATAAAAGAACCAATTAAAACTCAGTAACTTAAATCAATAGACACTTCTCAAAAGAAACACAAATAACCAATAAATACATAAGAAAATATTCGACATCTCTTGCCATTACAGAAATGCAAATTAAAACAACACCTTACTCTTACTTCAGATAGAATGGTTGTTATCAAGAAATTAAATAATAGTGAATTCTGGTGATGCTGTGGAGGAGGGGGAAGAAACCCTTCTACATTGTTGGTGGGAATGTAAGCAGCTAGGGTCGGGGAGATGGCTCAGTGGAATAAACACTTCGTTGGCAAGCACAAGGGCCTGAGTTCAATTCCTGGTTCTGCAAAAAAAAAAAAAAAAAGCAAGAAAATAAATGTAAGCTATATAATCACTATGGAAATCAGTATGAAGATTCCTCATAAAACTAGAAATTCCATTTAACCTAACTATTCTCCTTCTTGGCTTCTTCCTGAAAAACTTAAAGACATTATATTATAGTGATACAAGTATATCCATTGTTTTTTTTTTTTTTTTTTTTTTTTTTTTTTTTTTTTTTTTTTTTTTTTTTTTTTTTTTTTTTTTTTTTTTTTTGAGACAGGGTCTCGCTATGCAGTTCAGGCTGGCTTTAAGCTCACTTTGTAGCTCAGGCTGGACACAATGCACAATAGCTAAATCTTGAAAATGAGCTATATGTCTATCAGCATATGAATGGATAAAGAAAACATGGTGTTTATACACAGTTTACTGCTGCTCTACCCAAAAGAAAAATGAACATTGCTATTTGTCAAAATATAGATGCATCTTGAGATCATAATGTAGGTTATGGAGTAACAGGGTCTTTAGTATAGCTACCTAGGTCTCCAGAGCAGAGGAGAATCCTGTTTATGGATCATCACTGGCTTTTTAAATACACAACCTTTAATTTCTGCTTTAGGGATTACAATATTCTTTCTTTACTTAGCTCAGATTAGTCAATTAAAATTTTACTGCTTCCTGGCACTTCCTGGGCATCATAAACTCATCAACTTTTCTATACCATTTGTTCGTTGTTCTTGCCATTTGACCATGGACTAAATGCCCTGAATCTTGCTACATCCTTTTGCCACAATGTTCCGGCGAGCTGACAGTGGCCTGAACCCATGGACATTAGGAGGTGGTTTAAGTTGTGTCACGTGTTGTGTATCAGCAATGAAAAAGCTAATACAATTATTATTATTATTATTATTATTAATTATTATTATTATTTTGTAGTCCTGGGGACTAAACAAAAAATCTCATCTGTGCTAGCAAGTGCTCTGTCACTGAGCTATATCATAGCTACAGGTGCTTGTGTTGACCTACTTTCTTATGGCTATATTTCATCTGCTGGTATGTATTACAGCCATAGGACTGTTCTTACTACATTTGAATGATTTTTCTTGCAAGGATATGTATGCTGCTATTGATTATTTTATTGTATAAAGTGGTCTATGATGTGTTCTTTCATATTTTTATGTTTCTTAGGGAAGTGCCATTTACAAATATAAAAACATATCTTTTAAAAAAATAATAAAATAAAATTTTACTGCCTCATGTAAATGTGAAACTCTACAGACTTAGAACTTAGTGGAGAGGTTTGTCTTCTAGCTCTGTGCTATTACTGCCTATATTCTATTTCTACCTATCTTATAAACCCTTATAAAAATACAATGCTATTTTCTGTCTTAAACTCAGTTGTACTTTGAAAGAAATTAAAAGAATAAAATAGCCCTACATTTACATAATTTCCATTTTAGGCTTTATTCCTTCCTTTCTGAAGATCCCAATTCCAATTTGGCTTCATTTTACTTTAATCTGAAAATCTTTATCATTCCTTAAGCAAATCTTACACCAATTTTTTTTCGTTTTTATGTGTGTGTGTGTGTGTGTGTGTGTGTGTGTGTGTGTGTATTTAAATTTTCCTTGGTATCCCATGTACTTTTTCAACATTTATTTCTTTGATCATGTTTTCAATCTCACTTTTATTTCAATGCTAAAGATCAAACACAGGACCTCAGTAAGTTAGGCAAAGACCTTTAGCACTGAGCTACAGCTCCAGTCCCTAACATTACATTTTAAAGATATTTTCACTGAATAAACATTCATTGTGGACCATTGTTTTCAGTACATAAAGGTGCTCCAATGTCTTCTGACTTGCTTTGCTTATGACCAGAAGGAAATCACTGTTCTCAATATTGCTCCTTACATACATTATGTTGTTTTCCTCTGAATAAGCCTTTTCTCTATTGCAAAAAAGATTGTAATTCCTTTTCTTCATTTGTCTGATAAATGAAAAGGTAAAATTACTTGTACTATTGGGATGTTTTGATATTTGGGTCCATGTAATGTTTTGATACATATGTCCAGTGTGTAATGTTTAAATCAGGCTAAACACATCTAAGCACTCAAATATTTATCTGTCTTTTCTTGGCACTGGACATTGAATGCAAGGCCTCAGACTGAGCTTAATTCCCATCCTTTTTCATTTTTTTTATTTTGAGATGAAGTTGCACTAAGCTTCCTGGGCTGGCCTCAAACTTGTGATCCTCCTGCCTTAGCCTCTTGACCTGCTAGGATTGCAGACATATACCTCCATATCCTGGCATTTATCATTTCTTTGTGGTGAAAATATTCAGGATCCTTTCTTCCAGCCTTTGAAATATACAATACACACTAATCTACAGTACCCTTGCTAAGTAATCCCACACCAGAACTGCTTTCTCTTCCCTAAGAATATTCCACTGCTCATTTATCAGCATCTCCCCATCCTTCAGAGCCCCTACTCTCCCTGGCTCTCTTCTGTATTAGTTAGGTTTCATTGGAGGAACAGATTTAATGTAAAATATAGGTGTAATTATGCAGCATATTGACTAGATAAGCTCACAGAATTGTAAGTCCCAGTGTCTAGCTGCCAGATCGGAGATAGAGAATGCAAAATGACTATCTCTGTGTTGGAGGGCAGCAAGATCCAGTCGAAGTTCAAAGGCCTAGAAGCTCACTGCAGGGTTCAGGTCCAGTGTGAGTCTGTGGTGTAAAGCTAAAGTGGACTGGATGGCTGGAGAATCTGCACTGGAAGCCTGAAAGAACTAGAGAAAAGTCTAAAGGCAAGGGTGAAAACCAGAACTCCACTGAAGGAAAGGAAGATCTTCTTTCCCTTTTCACTTTTTTTCATTCCATTTTTAAGCCAGCCAAGTTACAAATGCCCAGCAATTCCCCGAATCCCTCACCTGAAAGCCTGTCGAATGAGTGGGAATTTTCACAATTTCGGCACTCCGGTTCAGTGAGTGTGCAGTGAGTATGCAGGAGAGCCTTTGGCTTCTCCAAATGGGCGACCAGATACCTGGAGCCCCCGACCCAAAACCCACCAAGCCAGCAAGCAGCCTGAGATCCCAGACTGACCTGCTCAGCAACTCCCTGGAACCCCTGCCCCCAAGCCTGCCACAGGAGTGAGAACATTTGTGACTCTCCCTGCACGTGATCCGCGCTTGCCTGACCTAGAAAGTGTCAGGGAGAGCTTCTGCGCTCCCCAGTGCTCCCCAGACCAGGGACCCAACAGACGAAAACCACAGGCTCACTGTTGTACCAGAAAAGCTACAGATAAAGGAATGGAACACAATAGCTAGATCCAGGCCAGTCATAACTAGATAATCTGAAAATTAATAGACTCGCACCCGAATCTCATTACAGACTAAGGTCATAACTGCACCAAAGCTCTACACCAAAGGTCAGAGGTCAGTGCTGTACAAAAATGGCAAATACAAGGACAAAAAGGCAATCTCAGGCCTTTAGTCCACCAATAGTGCACAGAACACTACCTCAGCTGAATGAGTACATTAGCAGAGGCAGAGCAAAGAAACAACAGCAGAAAGGTATAGAGGAATTCAGACCAGAAGTAATGCCTGAAATAAAAAAAGAAATTTTTGAGTACATAGCATCTGAAGTAATGAATACAATTCAGAAACATAAGGGAGAAACCCAATGCCTATGCAAAACAAGTACAGAGAACACAATTCCAGCTGAAACATATGAATTAACAGCATTGGAAGCAAAGAAACAAAAGCAGAAAGGTAAAGAGAAACTCAGAGCAGAAATAATTTTGGAAATAAAAACAGAATTCTTTCAAATAATAGCATCTGAAATAGAGAACCAATCCCAGAAATGTAGACAGGAAACCCAATTTGGAAAAATCTCTGCAGTAAAAGAATTAAAAGGTAATTCTAAAGAAGACATTGATAAAAAAAAAAAAAAATAGAGGAGAACAGAAATATGACAGATTCATGGAATGAGCAATACAGAAAAGAAATAGAATGCAAGAAGCAGAGTCAACGAGATATAGAAGTAAAAATCTCAATCACAACTCTCCAAAACTGTCTGAGTGAAAGTGAAGACAGAGTTTCAGATCTTGAAGACACTGGGGAAGCTGGGGAAAAGGTGAGACAGGATCTCTTAAAAACAATGAGAATGCAGAAAAAAATTATCCATCACCTGCAAGATGATGCCAAGATAAACAACGTGAGATTAATAGGTATCAATGAGAAAGAAGCAATCAATACAAATTATATAAAAAGAATATGGGCAGAAGTAATAGCAGAAAACTTCCCAAATATGAGGAAACAATCCAACATTCAGTTAACCAAAGCAGACAGAACAACAAATAACTTCAACTCCACTAAAAACACACCGAGATATACAATAGTCAAGATCCTAGAAACCCAGCACAAGAATAATATACTGAAAGCTGCTAGAGAGAAGAAGCAGATCACATTCAAAGGAAAACCCATCAGAATTACAGCCGACGTCTCTACACAAACCATGAAGTCAATGAGAGCATAGAACAGAGTTCTTCAAGACCTGTATGAAAACAAATTCTAGCCCAGACTATTATACCATGCAAAATTATCTTTCAAGTTTGATGGAGAAGTGAAATACTTCCACGACATAGAACAACTAAAGAATTTCATGGTGACAAAGCCATCCCTACACAGGCTACTGAAAGATATTCTAGAGAGAGACCACAATGACCAGAACTTCATGAATGTGAATAGAAGGAACCCGGTAAACAGGGGAAACAATTAAACATAGGATAAAAAAGAGTAAACAACAGCAGGTAAATTTCATGACAATCATAAGTCAACACATTTCAATTGTAACCATCAATGTAAATGGACTCAATTCGCCAATTAAGAGAAATAGACTGGCACAGTGGATTAGAAAACAAAATCCAACAATATGCTGTATACAACAAACACACTTAACTCAAAAGGACATTCATAGGCTCAAGGATGGAAAACAATACTACATGGCTCAGCAGCTCAGAAAAAAGCAGGAGTAGCAATTCTGTTCTCAAACAGTCTCAACTTCAAACCAAAAATGATCAAACAACACAAAGAAGACCACTAAATATTTGTTAGGGGAAAAATTGAAGAGGAAGAGGTAACACTCATAAATATCTATGCACCAAACACAGGCAAACTCTTTGTAAGACAAATCTTAATGGACACGAAAAACCTAATATCAAAAACCACAATCTTAACAAGAGATCTTAACGCCCCCTTATCTCAAAAAGATAGATCAACCAGACAAAAATTAGCAAAGAAGTAGTAGAACACAACCAAACCTGGAACAAATGGATGTGGTAGACATATACAGTGTTCCACCCAACCACAGCAGAATACATATTTTTTTTTTACCTGCACATGGGTCATTTTCTAAAATAGATGACATACTAGTCCATAGGTCATGCATAAATGTATGCAAGAAAACAGAAATTATCCCATGCATATTATCCAACCACAGTGCAATGAAACTGGAAATAAATGACAAAAGAAACCAGAAAAACCTGCTAACTACATGGAAATTAAATAACACTGTACTTAGCAATCAATGGGTCACAGATGAAATTAAACAAGAAATTCACCAATATCTACTATCCAAAGAAAATTCAACCACATCTTATCGGAATTTATGGGATGCGATGAAAGCAGTTCTTAGAGGGAAAATCATAGCTATAATCTTACACATTAGGAAAACAGAATGGGAACAAATATACACCCTAGTGATACACCTCCAACATCTAAAAAAGAAGAGCAAATGAAACCCAGAGTGCAAACACGGGAAGAAATCATAAAGATTACAGCAGAAATTAATTCAATTGAGATGAAGAAAACAGTTCAAAGAATACACAGATCAAAAAGTTGGTTCTTTGAATCACTAAATAAAGCTTATAAGCCTCTAGGCAACCTCATCAAAAAGAGGAAAGAAAAATTTCAAATACAAGCAATAAGGAATGAAAAGGGTGAACTCATCACAGTCCCAGTGGAAATTCAGAAGATTATCAATAGCTACTTCGAGAATCTTTATGCTCACAGAAAAGAAGACACAGAAGAAATGGACAGATTCCTTCAAAGGTACAAATTACCAAAACTGAACCTAGAAGAGATAACAACTCTCAATAAGCCAATAAAAGCCAAATATGAAATGTAATAAAAAGCCTGCTCACAAAGAAAAATCCAGGTCCTGATGGATTCAGAGCCTAATTCTACAAGAAATTTATAGAAGATATAATCCCTACACTCCTCAAACTCTTCATTGAAATTCAAAGGAAGCAGTCCTCCCAAAATCATTTCTCGAGGCAAGTATTATACTGATTCCAAAACCAGGAAAAGACACAACAAAAAAGAGAACTATAGGTCAATCTCACTCACGAACATAGATGCAAAAATCCTCAATATAATCCTAGCAAACAGAATACAGCAAATCATCAAGAAGATCATACACCATGACCAGGTAGGATTCATCCCAGGGATGCAAAGATTGTTCAATATTCAAAAAACTATAAATGTAATACACTTCTTAATAGACTGAAATCTAAAAACCACATGATCTCTCAATTAATGCAGAAAATCTTTTGACAAAGTCCAACACTCATTCATGTTCAAAACCCTACAGAAAATTTGAATAGATGGACTCTACCTCAATTTGATAAAAGCAATCAAATTCTAAATGGAGAAAAACTGAAATCTTTTACTCTTCAATCAGGTACAAGACAAGGATGTCCTCTATCACCCCTCCTATTTGATAAAGTTTTGTAATCATTATCAATAGCCATTATAAAAGAGGGAGAAATAAAAGGAATAAGAACAGGTAAAGAAGAAGTTAAATTTTCACTATTTGCAGATGACATGACACTTTACTTGGAAGACCCAAAAAAGTCTACCAGGAAACTACTAGAATTGATACAGAAATTCAGTAGCATAGCAGGATACAAAATCAATACTCAAAAGTCAATAGCATTCCTCTACAAAGACAGCAAACACACTGAGAGAAACTATACAATCAACACCTTTTACAATAGCACCACAGAAAATGAAATACCTTGGAATTCACTTATTCAAGCAAGTCAAAGATCTTTTCATGGAAAATTACAACACCCTAAGAAAAGAGATTAGAGAGGATTTCAGAAAATGGAAAGATATTCCATGCTCCTGGATAGGAATTACCAACATTGGGAAGGTGACCATACTCCTTAAATTGTTGTACAGGTTTAATGCAATCCCTATCAAACTGCCACCAACATACCTCTCAGACCTAGAGAAATCATTCTTCCAATTTATTTGGAACCAGAAAAGACATGGAATAGCAAAGGCAATCCTGACCAACAAAGACAAGGCAGGAGGCAGCACAATTCCTGACTTGAAATTATACTATAAAGCCACTTTGATAAAATCAACATGGTATTGGCAACAAAACAGACCTGAGGATCAATGGAATAGATTAGAAGATGCCTCTGTGAACACATTCAGCCACCTGATCTTCGAAAAACAGGCCAAATAAGCTTTCTGGAAGAAAAATAGCCTCTTTAAGAAATGGTGCTGGAAAAACTGGTTTTCTACATGCCGAAAACTAAAACTTGACCCAGGACTATCACCATGCACTAAGCTAAAGTCAAATGGATTAAAGATCTAAGCATTAAAACAGAAACACTCAATCTCCTGGAAGAGAAAGTAGGAGGAACTCTTGAAGACATACAGGTAGGGAATGAGTTCATGAACAAACATGTATTCGCACGGGAAACACTTCTAAGAATTAACAACTGAGATCAACTGTTCTTGAGGAGTTTTGGCACATCAAAAGAAATTGTCAACAGGGGCTGGGGAGATGGCTCAGTGGAATAAGTGCTTCCTTGGCAAGTGCAAGGACCTGAGTTCAATCCCTTGTTCAGCCACAAAAAAAAAAAGAAAAGAAAAAAAAAAAAAAGAAATTGTCAACAAAGTGAAAAGACAACCAACAAATTTTGAAAAAATCCTAACAAATAAGCACTCAAAGATTTGATCTCTAGAATTATAAAGAACTAAGATATATTAGGGCCCTTAAATTTAAAGACCCAACCGAGAAATGGGCATCTGAAATGAATACACACTTCTCAGAGGATGAAATTAAAGAAATGAATATATGAAAAAATGGGGCTGGCAAGATAGCTCAGCGGTCTAAAGCGCCTCTCAGGGCTGGCAAGATAGCTCAGCGGTCTAGAGCGCCTCTCAGGGACAGCGGTTCGAGCCCCAGCACCACATGCCATGCCAGCCCCTCCCCGCAGGGCTGGCTGAGCTCACCCCCACCCCCGCGAAGAAAGAATCTGTGATGTGTAGCGAGACACTGCAATAAATAAAGGAATTTTTAAAAATAAAAAAAAATTTAAAAATAAATAAATAAATAAAGCGCCTCTCAGGGACCGCAGTTCGATCCCCAGCACCACATGCCATGCCAGCCCCTCCCCCCTCAGGCCCCCAGGGCGGCCTGAGCTGACCCCCCCACCCCCGCAAAAAAGAATCTATGATGTGTAGCAAGACACTGTAATAAATAAATGAATTAATATATATATATATATTATATATATATTATATATATATATATATATGAAAAAATATATATATATATGAAAAAATGCTCCACATCACTAGCCATCCGTGAAATGCAAATAAAAACAACACTGAGATACTGTCTCACTCCAGAAAAAATGGCTATCATAAGGAAATCAACCAACAACAAATGTTGGAGAGGATGTGGGGAAAAAGGAACACTTCTCCACTGCTGGTGGAAATGCAGACTGGTACAACCATTGCAGAGGTCAGTGTGGAGACTCCTCATAAGAGTAGGACTGGAAATCCAATTCAAGCTGGCTATCTCTCTACTGGAAATTTTCCCAGAGTAACTGAAAGCATCATATCATAGTGATACATGTGTACCTATGTTTATAACAGAACAATTTGTGATAACAAAATCTTGGAAACCACCAAGATGCCCTCACATGAGGAATGGTTGAAAAAGACGTGGTGTTTCTATACAATGGAGTATTACTCACCTATAAAGAATGACAAACTTGAAGCATTTATATTGAAGTGGATGCCACTTGAACATATACTCAGGAGCAAAATAAACCAGACACACATGTGCAAATATTGTATAGTCTCCATAGTATAAGTGAAAAGAAGAAATACAAATAGAAATTTATAACAACAACTAAAAAGAATTTAATCAGATAGTTAGGGCAAACTGAACAGCATATGCTGGAGGGTACTAATCAACTTTTCTTCTGGATGGTTAACACCCTAAGTTCACAGATCAAAAATTGGAGAAATAGAAGGGCAGCAAGGTCCACCAATATTTTGGCCCTAGCCTTTCAAGGTCAGTGAAGACTTAGGACACAGGAGAACCTGTACTGTAACATCATGTAACTCAGTAGTGCCCCAAATTTTCTAATCAAGGAGATTATGCAGCAACAGAGGAAAGCAATTGATGATGTATAGTGTGCCTAAGGAGAGTCACATGGAGAGAAAACTTCCTCTCTGGCTCTCACAGAGAGCAAACTGGTCAAGCATTGGCCGTGACTCATCCACATGGCTGACATAGACAAAGGATCTACAGAGTAAGGTACAGGATTACAAGATAAACCCTGAGGGGACATCACTGACCTCATCAGAAACAAAAGCTGCATGTTAACCAGCCAGCAGAAAAGTATAAAAATGAGGTATATAATGCAAGGCCATAACAGTAAGTTGAGATGTAAATGGCTACAGTCAACAACTTCTTCAGATAACTCACTATCATTGTGGAATGCTAGACTGTGTTGGATTGTGTCGCCAAGTTCAGGCACTTAAAATGGTTGAATGACAATGGAGTGCCCATCTTTGACAAGTCTAAACAAAAAAGAGGATACAGAAAAAGAACCATTCTGTGTTTGTATAAACAGTATGGTTAGAATAAATATGCAGTATTTCTGCATAATTCTATGAGAAGCAAGATTTGCACTAATAGAGGTTGGACAGGATACTATGTTGGCTTGTAGTACTATGGACAACCACTAGGATGATAACAAGGTAGAAAGTATTAATTGTTGAAATGACTATAATTCAGCTTCGAAAAAATAAGATCTACATTCTCTTAATTCATTGATTAGAGACATCTTCTCTAATAGGTTTGTAAGTAGAATATCATGTATGAACCTTGTACAACAACAAACCAATATGAAAACAGTGTGAAATGTATTAATAATTATGGAATCTGTCCTGTTAATTTTATTTGAAACTGTCTCATTGCTATTTGTTAATCAATTAAAAAAGGCATTGGCTTATGCCAACAAAACAGGGTAGGTTTCCCTCCTTCGTTTGCAGACTACATGTCACATACTCAGAACTTCGCCAGTCTGCTAAGTGGTTCAAGGCAAGTTGACATATTATCATTAATGATAGCACCTTCTCACTGGTCGATGTGGTGTAATGTGGGCAAAATCTTAATCCTGAGCCCAGGTCCTGGGTGAAATAGCAATTAATTTGACTCCTAATGGCACTTCACAGTAAGCCAAAGGAAGGAGGCTGTTATTTTTATTTTAGTAGTAGATGTTCAGGCCTCAGATCTCCTAATTTGTTTTAACAACCTCTCAACCAAGCCATCTAGCTTTTTCTAATGAGAACCCCACAGATGGGAAGTGACAGGACAAGAGATGGGCCTCAGGGTGGACTTTTTCTGTCTAAGAGTGAGAATAGGCTATTTTTGGGATGGAGGAAAAGATGAGTGCTCAACTGTATGTTGCCAGTGCCCCTCCTGTGGATCTTCACCTGCTGTGTCCCTGTGATGCTCCCCTAAGGAGCCAGGGGGCAGAAGAGAAAGACAGCAGAGATGCCATCTCAGGGCTGCTCCCTGTGAGGTCACAGGAGTGCTGGCATGAATAAGATGAGAAAACCCATTCCTTGAGCTCCTGTGAAAATAAGTATTCCATCAGGGAGAACAGTTGCAAAGCAAATGTGCTGGGTGGGGAGTTTTTCTAATCAAAGAAGCAAAAAAAAAAACACTGGATTCAGTAGTCTCTGTACATAATTTCTTACAGAAATTCTGGCCTCTGCCTTCCCAGTACCCCTTGTACAGACTTTAAGGGCTCAACTATAGAAAATAAAGTGAACCCTGTCTCATCTAATTTCTTAAGCTGAGTCATTTGAACTTTTAAGGCTACTTATAGATTAATTGATTAATAATAGTAAACATCTCACCATTTTGCAATTCTCAGCAGTAGCTCATACCTAATTTCTACCATAAATTGTCTTCCTAGAGCTTTGAAAAATGAGCCTGTGAAGAATATATTGTTTATTTGTATGAACACTAGAAACTGCTCCTTGCTATTGTTCCACAAGGAGTCTTGATCGCTTCAGGGGAGAAAAAGATGTATTAAAATGACACAGGAGCACACTTGACTTCGACCCCTGATGGTCAGCCACGCATCCTCACAGACAAGGTGTAGGAGGGTAATGATGCCTCTGCAGAAGGAATCCAACCCAATGGCAGGAAAATGAAATAGAAGCTTTTTGGAATTATTAAGGTCATTGACATCAACAAATAACATTCAGTTACCTCCCACTCTTTCCAAAAACTAATCTAGTTTTTCTTAAGCTTTGATGAAAAGTTCTTTCCAGCAGCTCTGCATGACTGATGGGCAAATCTCATCCTGCAGTGGAATAAAATTGGATTTCTCCAGACAAAGAGAAGGCCTGGGATTTGCACAGCCCTTTGTCTTGTATACCCTCTCCCTGTCCCACAGGACCCATCACCAGTTGATCTCCCTGGATGGAGAGATACTCTACAGGCCTTCACAGGCTCTTGTATTTGAGAAGGGTTCTAATCAGTTGCTGAGAACTCAATACAATTACCCCATTTTAGTCTGTTTTCTGTTACTAGGAAAGAATTTGGCTTTGGGTTCTAGAGGCTGGAAAGTCCAGCATCAAGTGCTGGAATCTGGTGAGGCCTTCTTACTGTAAGAAAGCATGGCAAAAGCATCATATAGAGCAACACAAGCCTGCTTTAGAGGACTTGTATTCATTATAAAGCCAGTTAACAACCTACTAATCCATGAACATAAAAAAGGAACACCTTCAGGTCCAATCTCCTTCTAAAGGGACCACCTCCAAATCATTAACATGAATTTGGGAACTAAGCTACCAACATATGAAATTTGAGGGACTAATTTAACCCAAGGCACGCATTTTCCTCTAAATCACTAAAGATCATCCAGTTCAAAGGTAAATCTCAGGTCTTCGGGAGTCTTAAAAATGATACTTCTCTAAAACTTTGCTTCTAAAGGGCTGGCCAGTTAGCTCAGTGGACTAAAGCACCTGTTTAGGCAGATGGCAGAGGCCAGGGTTTGATCCCTGGCATACCATGTTGGCCCTGCCCCCAAGTCACACTGAGACAACAATGGAAGACTGGGTATGGTGGTGCATACCTGTAATCCCAGCACTTGGGAGGCTGAAAACAGGAGAATCACTACAAGTTGGATCTACATAGTCAAACCCTGTATACCTGTACTAAGTATAAGTAAATAAATAAATAATAAAACCTTATTTCTTAGTATGGCTCACAACTTCCCCTGGAAGATGATTTGTCATATAGAATTGCAGATCTCATCCAGACTCATCCAGACTATGAAAGTTGGAATCTGAATTCTAACAAAGGCCCTAGGTAGCCTCCATATGCTGAACATATGAGAAACACCATATTAAGAATCTTGCCCTTGAACTCTTGGCCAAAGGTTATCTTTGCAGGCAACAACTCACTCAAAAGATATATATGTAATAATGCATCAGCTTGCTAAGGCTGTCATACCCCAAAATCATAAACAATAGAAATGTTTTACTCATAATTCTGGAAGCTGAAAGTCAAAGGTCCAAGTACCAAAAAAGTTATTTTCTGCTCTCAAACAGCTAAAGCTTCTCACCGATCATAACTTTTCCCTTGTTTTGATGAGCATGACCGTGGTTACAACAGACCCCTCATCCATTGTTACAGTCCTCCACAGACCTGTAAGGACTGAGCTGTCTGTGTTACCACTTACCAGTCTTCTGGAGAGAGGCTGTTTCTGTTGTTCATTGGCAGGGGAGAATGGTAAAGCCTCTGTAAACACCAGACAAAACCCTCCCCCAGTAACCACTGGCTTTCCATCTTTCCATTTTTGTCTGTTCTAGCTGACAAAGCAGAGCCTTGGCCAGGCTATGTCTGTTTATGGTATTCCACACCTAACATATACCTAGGCATTCATTCATTTATTCAGTCAACCAACAGTTTTGGCAATGGCCATGTCCTGTGCCAGATGCTGGTGCTGTAATGATGAGTAGTCCCCTGCTTTCATGGAACTTTCAGTCTATTAGAGGAATGCACAATTAATTCAACACCCAAATACTTTCATGCATTTACTCAATACCTACGGAAATATGCCCTATGCTAAGCATGCCTCAAGTCACTAAGCATTTAGAGAAGAGGTGTCTGCTTTCCACTTCACATTCTAGAAAGACATAAATGTGCCATCCATACCATAAGAAAGTGCTAGGTGCTATAGGGGCTGTGGAGATGCATACCAATAATCCCAGCAATACAGAAGCTTGATCTGGGAGAACCACAAATTCAAGGCCAGCCTGGCAATTTAGAAAAGTGAAATAGGGCCAATGAGATAGCACAGTGGACTAAGCACTTGCTTAACCCAGCGTAGCAACCAAGGTTCGATCCCCAGCATCACATGCCAAGGTGTCCTGCCCCCAGGCACACTGAGCCAGTTACCAGGACTGGGCATAGTGGTGCACTCCTGTAATCCCATTGCTGGGGAGGCTGAAAACAGGAGGATCACCATGAGTCTGTTGTGAATTCGAGACCAGCCTGAGCTACAAAGTGAGCTTAAGGCCAGCCTGAACTGCATAGTGAGACCCTGTCTCAAAAAGACAAAAAAAAAAAAAAAAAAAAAAAAAAAAAAAAAAAAAAAAAAAAAAAAAAAAAAAAATAAAAATAAAATAAAAATAAAATAAAATAAAAGGCTTGGTGTAGCTGGGTGCTACAGTGCTTACCTAGGATACATAAGGTCCTGTGTTCAAAGGTTAGTATCACAAGTAACCTGATGACTAAGAAAGGCTTCTCTGGAGACACACATTTAAAATAATTTTAGTTCACTTTTTAAGTTACAAACATAATATACCCCCATTGTTAAGCCTCTGGATCAGGAGCGGTACCTCAAAAAGTAGGAGAGAAAACCACGACTTTCTATATTCCAGGGCCGAAGAAGCTATAAAGGAAATCATTTACACACTTTTATCCATTTCCTAGGGTTTGGAATTTAACTTGTTTTAATTTTTTCCTTTTCTTTCTTTATTTATTTTGATTAATTTTATTGGTACATTAACTATATACAGATATAGATAAGATATAGATATATCATGATCACATTTATCAGAGGGAGTTTGTACCTGTACATAAAACACCCTGATTTTATTTTTTCCCAATCCCCTCTCACTTCAACCCCTCCCCACCTCATTATTTACAAAAGCTTTTGTTTCCATTTTTTCTTTCTATTCTTTTTTCGTTCTTTTCTGTTTTTTCCTCTCCCCTCCCCAACCCTTTATTTCCCTTCCCATTTGGATATTTTTATTTCTCAGCATTTAGTGTACATTTTGATTCTTATTTACCCTTTCAGTTTTGAATACCAGAGAAATAGTGTGATATTTAAATGTGTCCAATTTATTTCACTTAAGATTGTGGACTCTTTCACTTCTTTTTCTTTTCCCCTTCCCCCTCCCTAGTTTCTCTTTCTTTTGGACTGTTTCTTCCTATTTCACAATATGTTTTATTCACTTTGGTCCTTATTTATACATTTGATATCTCACACCAAAAAAACAATGTGATATTTACACCTGTGTCAATTTATTTCATTTAAGAGTGTGGTCTCAAGGTGCATCCATTACCTAGAAATGTCTCAGGTTTATTCTTCTTTATGACTAATAGTCCAATATATAAGAAAAATACATCTTTTTGTCCACTCCTTGTTTGATAGGCATTTGGACTGTTAACCAAAATTCAGCTGTTACAAACTGTACTGCTATAAAAATGGATGCACATATATCACTGTGGTATGATGCTTTTAATTCTTCCAAGAAGTTACTAAGTGGGGAATAGCTGGTTCAGATCGAACATCTAGTTTGAGTTTTCTGGGGAATTTCCATGCATGCTGATCTCCACTGTGATTGCACCATTCTACACTCCTGTCAACAGTGGAGAAGTGTTCCTCTGTTCCCAGACAGCCCACCAGCATTTGTTTTTGGTTGATCTTGATTTGTTCTTGTGACATGGAATCGCAGTGTCATTTTAATTTACATCTCTTGAATGACCAGTGATACTGAACATTTTTTCATATATTATTTACTGTTTGTACTGCTTCATCTGAACAGTATGTGTTCATCTCAAATGCCTAGTTGTGGATTGGGTCTTTAAATTTGGGGGCCTGACTTTTTTTCAGTTCTTTATATTTTCTAGGTATTTGTCTTTTGCCTGCCACTCTAATAGTAGATCCCAAAACCCTACCAAAAGATCTGTAGATTTAATAACCAAATACAATAATGTAGCTGAATACAAACTCAACATTCAAAAATCAATAGCATTCCTGTACACTACCAACAAACACACTGAGAGAAATTAGGAAAACAGCACCTTTTACAATAGCATCAGAATAACTGCAATACTTAGAAATCACTCTAACAAAAGAAGTAAAAGATTTTAACTTTTAAAATAACAGTACTCTGAAATAATAGAACAAACAGGACATCAGAAAGTGGAAAAATATCCTTTGCTCATGGGTAGGAAGAATGAACATTGTGAAAGTGACCATTGTCAACAAATTGTTATATACAAATTCGAAGCAATCCCATTCAAAATATCTTTAGCATACTCACAGAAGTAGGGAAAATATTCCTGAAATTCATTTGGAACCAAAGGAGACCTAGAATAGCAAACACAATTCTAGGCAACAAAAGTAATGCAGGAAAGCATCACAATCCCAGATTTGAAATTATACTACAAAACTAATGTGATTAAAATGGCATAGAGCTGGGAAGATAGCGCAGTAGAATAAGTACTTGCCCGGCAAGCACGGGGTCCTGAGTTCAATCCCCGGTATCGCAAAAAAAAAAAAAAAAAGAAAGAAAGAAAGAGAAACAGAAACTCACTTAAAACAGCATGGTACTTGCAAAAATACATATATCTGAGGATCAATGGAACAGATTAGAAGATGTAGAAACAACTCCAAACACACTCAGCCATGTTATCCTTAATTAAGTGGCCAAACACATTTACTAAAAGATAGCTTCTTCAATAAATGGAGCTTAAAAACTGGATCTTCTAATTTCTTTATTTTTCTTTTTATTTGTCTTTATTTTGCTCTCTGTTTTCTCTATTTTTTTTCTGTTACTTTCATGTGATCTATTAGTTTACTTTTACTGGCTAATGGAACAATTAATCTCACTTTTCTGTCTTCCTTCTCATCTTCCATTCTTTAAATTTTACTGTTTTCTTTTTCTTTTTTGTTTTAATTTATTTTATTTTATTTTATTGAACTACAAATGTCAATCAGACAGTTTCAAGACACCTTAACAATACAGATTCGATAAATTAATACATTGCAAACTGTTTTCATAATGTTTTGGGATTGTACAAGGTACATACATGATATTATATTTACAGATATTATTTTAGTAGATATCTCTTATCAATGAATTAAGAGTGTAGCTGCTTACTTATTTTTTATACCTGAATTATATCAAAAATTCAATAATTATTTTCCTAGTGGATGACCGTAGTACTAGAAGCCGACATAATATCCTGTCCAACCACCATTAGTGCAGATCTTGCCTCTCACAGAATTATGTAGAAGCACAGCGTTATCTATCCCAACTACACTGTCTATACACACACATCATGATTTTTTCTTTCTACACTCCTTCCTTTGTCTACATCTGTCAAAGGTGGGCACTCCATTGTCATTCAACTAACTTAGGTGCTTGAACTCGACACCACAATCCAACACAGTCCAGCATTCTACAATAGTGAGTTATTCAAAGAAATTGTCGACCATAGCCATTTACAGATCAGCTTAATATTATGGCCCCACAATGTATACTTCATTTTTAAACTTTTCTGTTGGATGGTTAAGACCTAGATATAAATTTTACTTTTTTCATTCTTGTGTCCTCACCACTTCTATCTTTGCTAGTATCACCATTAAACTTTGTTAATCTTCACATAATTAGTTATCCCTATACAGTAATGCCTCAGTTCACAAACACTTCTGTTATGAACAATTTATCTTAGCTGGGGAGGTAGCTCAGTAGTATAAGCCCTTGCCTGGCAAACCCAAGGACCTGAGTTCAATCCCCAGTTCTGCCAGAAAGAAAGAAAAGAAAGAAAGAAAGAAAGAAGAAAGAAAGAAAGAAAGAAAGAAAGAAAGAAAGAAAGAAAGAAAGAAAGAAAAAAGAAAGAAAGAAGAAAGAAAGAAAGAAAGAAAGAAAGAAAGAAAGAAAGAAAGAAAGAAGAAGGGTGATTTTATGCATGCATATATGTATATATATACACAAATTCACACACACACACACACTAACAATTCAGTTTTTGACTTTATTTATTCATTTATGTACTAGGAACAGGGTCTCACTACGCAGCTCAGATCCATAGTGATCCTCCTGTCTCAGCCTCCCCAGCACTGAGATTACAAGTGTGCAACACTATGCCTGGTTTCCATAATTAGCACAGCACGTGGGATCAAAATCAGGTCCTTCCACTTGCCAGGCAAGCATTTAGGCCACCAAGCTAACTGCCCAGCCCTAAAAATTTATTTTGTGACCAGAAGCGTTCATCAAAATTTTGCTTTCACTTACAAACTCCACATTAGGTGACAAACAAAACTACAGCCCTGTTCCCTGCTGTGATGCATGGTCATGGCTTACTCTGCTCAAAATCTTGCTTCCAGGAAGACCTGCACACTTGCTGTGAAGCCTGTGCGTGCTTCCTATCACTTGCAGTATGATTCAGTCCACATGGCTCCAACAAAGGTGCAGAGGCAGCATGCTAGTAAGATGGAAGTGCAGAGTGGTAACAAGGGTAACCAGAAGGCACAGAGCAGTAATGAAGGTTACAAGAATGTGTAGAGCAAGCATGGGAGAAGGTTTTCAAGAAAATAGACAATGAATTGAGAAACAAAATTATAGAAAAGTATGAATGGGGCATTCATGTGACTGACCTGGCCTCTGAGCATAAGAAGGCAAAATCAACAATCTTGGCTATTTTGAAAAATAAAGGTGCTGATGTGGCAAAAGAAGTAATGAGGTCAACTAAGCAGAGGACCCCAGCGCTATTTCTTATTCACCTTTGTTAGTGTGAATAAGAAATAGCTGGCAGGTGATAATGTCAGTGCAGCTATCGCCCGTGGATTACAGAGTGATTTACTGTAAGAAAACACCTCTACAAGTGCAATAAGTGATGAATTTAAAGCTAGCAGAGAGTGGTTTGAAAATTTTCACAGAAGTGATATCCACAGCGTGTTAAAACTTGATGATATTCTATGTGACTCACTTGCCCCATTTGATCCTGATTTAATCCATTTTACCTAAGCAATTGTACTTGTAATCTTATTGGTTGACCATAGCTTTTCCCATGCTTTCCACCTTAGACCAGCCTCACCTTAGGGTTTTGCTCTATATAAATCCCCAGGATGGCACATTCCTTGGCAACCCTCTCAGGTCCCCTTCTGTCTCTCTCTCTCTGTCTCTCTGTCTCTGTCTCTGTCTTTGTCTCTCTCTCTCTCTCTCTCTCTGTGTCTCTGTCTCTCTCTCTGTCTCTCTCTGTCTCTCTCTCTCTCTCTCTGTCTCTCTGTATCTCTCTCTATATCCCCCCCCTCTTTCTTTATTTACAGGATGTTCAGGGTTTCATTACTAAATCAGATCTGCCTCTTTACAGCCTCCCAAGAGCTGGAATTACAGGTGCACAACCACACCCAGTCTCATTTGCCATCTCAGCATGCCCCAGGGCTGGGGAGAGCATACCAGGCCTGGAGATCAAACTTGAAGCCCCTGTGCCTACTTGTGGGTGCTTTAATCCACTGAGCTATTTGGCCGGCCCCTCTTCCTCAGACAAGAATATTCTTTCACCCCAGTAAATATTCTGTTCTTAAAAATAAATCATAGTGTTGTTTCCATTTCTGACATGGCTGCTGCAGGTGTGTACAAGAACAAATTAATGGAATTCATGAAGGCAGAAGGATGTGTCATTCAACAAGTGTTTGATTACAATGAGACAGGGCTCACCTGGAAGAAGGCACTGAACAGAACCTATAGCATGCAAGAGAAAAGGGCACAAATCTATAAAGAACAGATTGACTCTTCTGCTGTGTGCAAATGCAAGTGCCAATATGAAGATGAAGCTACTACTGTTGTACCATTCTCAGACACCTCTTGCATTCAAGGAACAGAATGTGAATAAGGGCAGATGCCTGTCATGTGACTGCCAATGTGAAAGTTTGGATCACAAGTTTGTAGAATGGCTTTACACCCAGCATTAAGAAATATCTTCTTGATAACTGACTGCCTGAAAGGTACCTTCTTCTGACAGTCAATGCACCAGCACACCCTTCAAGCTTGGTGAATGATAGGAAAGCTGAGTATGTCTTCATGAAAGCCCTGTGCCTCAGCAACAACTAACACCTCTTCTGAAGCCCACTGATCAGCAAGTGAACTGCATCTTTAAGGACGTGTAGACAAAGGCACCCTTCATGAGGTGTTTTAATGTAATTGAAAAGGTGTCCTTGACTCTGAAAGAGTTCTACAAGAACATATCGATGTCTTCCACTGCATCAACCTCAATGACAAAGCCTGACAAGATATCATGTGTCAGACCTTAAACTTAGCTTGGAGGAAACTTTGGTCAGTATATGTCACTGAAAATGACTTTGAAGGGTCTGATGCACATGTAGTGGAAGAGATTGTGTCTTTGGACAACATTATAGGTCTAGAGGTCAATGATACAGACCCAGAGGAAATTTCTGGGGACAACAAGGAGGAGCTGACGGTGCAAGAACTTGCTCAATTCCAAAGTGGGCTGCATAGGGTGCTTGCTGAGGAGCATTCCACTGAGGAAGAGGAAAACAGGGAAGAGGTGAGCAGTGATGGGACATAACCCACTACGGAAAAAAGGAAAGAGTACCAGGATTTCTATGAGAAACACCTCCACAACATAACTGTGAGGTTAAGTGTTGATGCTGGTGAATGACAATGTGGTCTCTCATTTCCAAATTCAAAATTAACCCTGCAACTAAGACACAAAGAAGAGAAGAAACCCCTGAGAGAGATTCCCTCAGTGTCCTTATGAAGAGGACTGTCCTTCCAAACAATAAATTCCTCCCCACCTACCTTCCTGGCCCCCATGACAGAAGCAAGGTAGTGGTTTGTCTCTTCATGTAGTACTACACTTTGTTTCATATTTTTGTGATTAAAAAATACATATGATTAAGAATGGAATAACCTTATTTGCTTTGAACTTTATGGGAAAATTTGATTCAGTTCACAACCAAAATTGATTTATGATCAGAACAGTGGAATGAATTGAATTCATTAACCAAGATAGTACTGTTATTGCCATTGAAATCTTTTATATTATTAGTGCAGGTATACTTGTTGCATTTAGTATTTATTTACTATATGCAAATATTTGATTTGTCCGACTCCTTGGTACAATATTAGTTCTTTTTTTCTATGAGGAATTGAACTCAGGACCTCATGCTTGCCAGTCAAGTGCTGTGTCACTGGGCTATTACTTGGCCCTTGATATTGGTTCTTACAGGAGGTCAATATCTAGTTTGTTGCTGATTTTATTGCTATTGCCATGGTGACAGAGTTATGGATATTATTTGATCTGCCAATATATGCTAATATCTGAATCATATTTGTGTCCTACACAATATGATAGTCTTCCTGAAGAACTGGATGCTGGGCCAATTACACTGTATCATTCTCTCCCAAATCACCAGAGGTGGTGGGATATTGGGACACAAGCAATAGGCATGCTGAGAGTACATAATTAAAAAACAAGCACTAAGTTAAAAGTTCTCCATATTAGCAAGAATATCTTTCTAATATAACCAAACCATAAATGTCACCACACAACAAATAAATAGAAACATGACAATGCAACAAAATGTTTCCAAAAACTCCCTACACTCCAAAGCTGATTCATGAAACTTTGATGGGGAGGAAATCAAAACCACATAGATGATATATTTGAAAGCATAAAAGGAGATTACAAACAGAGATCAGGGACAGTGAGATAGCTCAGCAGACTAAGTGCCTGCTTAGGCAAGCTCCCGAACTCAGATTCAATCTCCAGCACCACATACCATGCCAGCCCCACTCCAGGCATACTGAGCCAGACACTAAGACCAAGTGTGGTTGCACACACAATCCCAGTGCTGGGGAGACTGAAAGCAGGAGGATCACTATGAGTCTGAGCTGCTTTGTGAGACCCTGTACCAAATACGTGAAAAAAGAAAAAAGAATGAAAAACAGAGATCAATAAGGTGTCAACAAGCTCAAAAGAGATATAACTAAACAGATACAATAAACAAAATGATCAGTGACTACTGACAATACTTCTAAAAAGTTAACTGAGCTAAACAAAATGATACAGAATATGACCAGTTTAGCAAAGAATTAGAGCACATAAAAAGATGCCAAAAAGAAATCTAGGAGATTAAAAACATGAATGAAAATATGGGCAACAGAAGTGACCTTTGTAAGGATGGAGGATCAGAACTACAGGGTACAATTGGTGACAGTAACCAATTACTCAATTACACGTTTAAAAAGTTATATTAAAAAATATATTCAGTAGCTGCTAAGTGACACAAAGAAAACTAATCTAGAATATATAGAATGAGTAAAAAATCATACGACAGCACAAATAATATTAAAAAATTAACTAAAATAATAGCATAAAACATTCTAAATATAGAGAAAGAACCTAACATACAGGTAAGTGAGGCATATAAAACCCCAAACAGCTATGATCAATAAAGAATCTCTCTGACATACATAACAGTCAAAAACCCAGGAGTCTTACATAAGGACTGAATCTTAAAAGTTGTTAAAGAAAAGCAACATATCACTTACATATTTAATAGTGTATTCATCCCATTGGAATTTAGCAGTTTTCTCAAAACAATCCTTAAAAGCCAGAAGAGGTTTGAGTGAAGTGTTTCAAACCCTTAAAGAAAATAGCTTCCAACCCAGACTGATATATCCCCAAAAAATTATCTTTCAAAATTCATGAAGTAACAAGGTCTTTCCATGACAAAGGGACACTTTAAAAGTTCATGATGGCCAACCAGAACTGCAAAACACTCCCAAGAAGAGCCTAGGAAAAGACAATGATGGTCAAGCATTGGCCATGACTCATCCACATGGATGACACAGACAAAGGATCCACAGAATAATGTACAGGACTACAAGATAAACCCTGAGGGAATTTCACTGACCACATAAGAAACATAAAGTACATGTGTTGGTATGTAAGTCTTGCCTATCTAGGTC
Organism: Ctenomys sociabilis; assembly: GCA_004027165.1. Lineage (NCBI taxonomy): Eukaryota > Metazoa > Chordata > Mammalia > Rodentia > Ctenomyidae > Ctenomys > Ctenomys sociabilis. The sequence goes on along the minus strand of PVKA01000297.1, from coordinate 18,813 downwards.
TTAACCATCAAGCAGAAAAGTATAAAAATGAGGCATACAACACGGGGCCATAATAATAAGTTGAACTGTAAATGGCTACAGTCGACAACTTCTTCAGATAACTCCCTATTGTTGCTGAATGCTGGACTGTGTTGGATTGTGCTGTCGAGTGCAGGCACCTAAATTGGTTGAATGACAATGGAGAGTCTATCTTTGACAGGTGTAGACAAAGGAAGGGGTATAGAAAGGATGAATTATGATGTGTGTGTATGGACAGTATAGTTGGGATAGATACACCGTGCTTCTACATAATTCTATGAGAGGAAAGATTTGTACTGATGGTGGTTGGACAGGATATTATGTCGGCTTCTAGTACTATGGTCATCCACTAGGAAAATAATTATTGAATTTTTGATATAATTCAGATATAAAAAATAAGATAAGTAAACAGCTACACTCTTAATTTACTGATAAGATACAGCAGCTATAATAATATCTGTAAGTATAATATCATGTATGCACCTTGTACGATGCCAAAACAGTATGAAAACAGTTTGCAATGTATTAATTTATCGAATCTGTCTTGTTAGGGTGTCTTAAAACCATCTGATTCATATTTGTACTCCAATAAAATAAATAAATAAATTTTAAAAAAAAAAGAAATTGTCGTGTTAATCCACCCAAGATTATTTAGGATTTCTAAGTCTCTTTTGAAAATGTTTTACTTTTTCTCAGTTCATGACTAAATATATAAAATTTAATTTCAAAAAAAAAAGAAAAGATAATGAAACTTACAATGTCAGAAAGCCAAATTAAAATGAATATGCCAGGCACGGTGCTCTTTCTTAGCTACCTTTATTTTTCCATATGAATTTCAGGGACAACTTTCCAAGATACCTAAAAACGTTTCTTAAACACAAATATTAATATTTGGAGAAATACATATCACACTGATTTTGCATATGGATTCTGACTCTATTCTTTTATACAGTTCAAAATCATTTTATCATTTTTCATAAAAACATTGTATATCTCTTAGTAGAGTTACATTTCCTGATGTAAAGAGAAATAGGCTTCATAATATTTGCTCTTATAAATAATATATTTAAAAGATATTGTTTGTTTTATTGTTTTTATTATACATCATTGATTTTAAATATTAATTTTTATTCAATTACCTTCCAAAAAAGTTTTAATACTTCAAACTTACAAATGCTTGTAAATTTTCTAACTAAAATTTACATCATCTGAGAACAACATTTTCTCTTTCCTTCTAATCTTTGTACTTCAGATTTATGTCTTTTCTTATTAGACTAATAAAGATCACCAGTAGAATGCAGAATGTAAATAATTATGGATATATTTGTTTTCTCTGACTGAAAAGAAAAATCTTTAATGTTTGTTAGAGGTTTTTAATAAATACATGTTATCAAGTTCTTTTCTTCTCTTTTCCTAAATTTTAAAAGATTTCTTACAAGAATCTTGAATTTTATCAAATATTCTTCTTTCATAAATAGATTTTTTTCATTTTTTAGTCATTTTTTTAAATACATTGCTAGATAATGTTTACAAATACGTATTTAGGATTTTGTATGTATGTTCAAAAGTGAAGCTGACTTTAAGTTTCCTTATTCATTTTATCTTTGGTTTCTGAACTTGATCTTGTATAAAGCATTGGAAAGAATTAGACAGCTTCTTCCCTTTTTCTCTTCTCAGAAATACTATAAAATAATAGGATTGTTTGTTCCTTAGAAGTTTATCAGAGGTGGGAGAAAAGAACAGTTTTTCATAATTCCAGTTCATAGATGTAGAAAGCATGATAGCATTTGGAAATAAGGCCATGGATGTAACTCAGTGTGGTACAACAGTCATGTAGCATATCGCATGTACTGAGTCTGATGAGGTCGAGGGTGAAGGGAAGCGCAAGAAAAAGAGAAGAAAGCCAGGGAGGAAGGGAGGTGAAGTACGTGTTAGGCAAATAGCAAGTATTTTAATTGTCTCAGACAAAATTTGTCTAGAAGTGGCAAATCATTTGACAAAAGAATGTGAGACAACAGGGTATTTACAAAAGCCTCAAAGTGTCTTCCTATAAGATACTTAGCACATACAAGGGAAAATAGCAACTGAACAGTGGGCCCACTCTTGGCAGGCATCACATTATAAGACTTGTCAACAACATGAACCTCTTACTATAATGCACTGAGGTCACAATGTCATTTTGGTTATACTGTTGAAAACTCACAGCCTCAGTCTAACCATGAGAAAATATCTGAAATTTTTAAATTCAGGGAGATTCTATAAACTCTTGACACTTGGAAAGTATCAAGTCCATGAAAGACAAAGGAAGACTGAGCAAATGTCAAAGATAGGTGAAGGACAGCCAAATGTAACTGGGGTTCTGGGTTGAATACTGGACTAGAAAAAAAGGCAATTAGACAATCAGAGAATTTCTTTTAAGGCCCACAGACCATATAATAGTATTGTATCCATATTAAATTTCTGAGTTTTCACAATTATTTTATGAACATCTAAGTTTGTGAACTACTCAGGGGAAGAAAATTTGGTCTTTTTAATCTTCTCTGTAAGTATAAAATTATTTTTATAATAAGAAAACATTGATAGAACTTGTATTTCTTAGGATAGATTGTTAAATGGTTATAAGAAGGAGCCCAAGAACAGTGACTTTAAAACTAACATTTTTGTCACATACAGAAGAGTTCTGAGGTACACGACCAGTTTCACAGGACAGTTGTCTTCCCCACTGTCACTCAAGTCTCTGATGTCCCCTCCTGTACACATTACGATGGTGGCCACAGGGTTTTGTTGTCCCCAGAAAGGCGTGTTCTGAACCTCCATAAGTACTTTAAAATGGGTGCAGAGTTTTATGTATATCTACAAAGCCTGCTAATTTTGCTGTTAAAATATTTAATTCAAGGGCGGGCCAAATAGCTCAGCGGATTAAAGCACCTGCAAGCAGGCACAGGGGCCAAGAATTCGATCTCTGGGCCTGCTGTGCTGACCCCGCCCCTGGGGTGTGCTGAGATGGCAACTGAGACTGGGCTTGGTGGCTCACTTCTGTAATCCCGGCACTTGGGAGGCTGTAAACAAATAGATCACTACAAGTCCAACCTACTAGTGAGACCCTGAACACCCTGTAAACCCCTTCCTAAAAATAAAAAAAAAAAAAATTAATTCAGACATGTTTGATCAGTTACTGAAAGAAGTATAATAATCCACTGTGATTGTTATTCTGACAATTTTTGCTTTCCACATTTTAAGGCCATATTAGTTAATGCTGGTTTAAATGCTATCCTTTTTTATACCAATTTCAGAATTCTTATATATCCTTACTCAATTGTTCCTTTATCATTTTGATGTTATATTAACTATGAATTTTTTTGCTTTGAAGTTTGTTTCATCTGATATGAAGATAGTCATGCACTATTCTTCCTTGTTGTTTATGTTTTCTTGGCATATAGTACCCATCTCTTTATTTTTTTATATTCCTACATGATTATGTTTTTATGTATATCATACAAATAGGTCATAGGTAAAATTTACCAAATATTCCTATAGCTCATGATTCTGCCTTTTTAAAAATCTGACTTCTGTTTATACATACTATTCTTGTCTTTGGAATCCTGAATTTTCAATAAGATTTGCCAAGAAGTTGAATGATTTGTCTTTATTTTTTTAGGAATCATTGTGCTTCCTAAAACTGAGTGTTCACATCTTTCACCAATTCTAGAAATATCAAAGTTATTAGCTTTCTCATACTGCTTGTCATCCTCTCTCTTCCCTCAGAAACTCCTGCTGGACATCACGTGTATCCCACTTATATACCCCGATTCATTTTTTTCCATAATTTTATTGAACAACAAATAGCAATGAGATGGTTTCAAATCAAATTAGTAGGACAGATTCAATAATTAATACATTGCATATTGTTTTCTTAATGGTTATTTGTTGTACAAAGTGCAGACATGATATTCTATTTACAAACACTATTAGAGCATATGACTCTATTCCTTGAATTAAGAGAATGTAGCTGTATACCTGTCTTTTTTTTTTCAAAGCTGATTTATAAGATAGTTTCAATAATTAATACTTTTTACATTGTTATCTCCCTAGTGGTCATCCATAGTATAAGAAGCAGAGAGGATATCCTATCCAAACACTATTAATGTAAATCTTTTTTCTCATAGAATTACATGAAAGTAACTGTACATTTATCCTAATTATTTTTTATATACAAATACAGAGTGGTCCTTCCTTTGTATACCCTTTTTTTGTTTAGTCCTGTTTTGTGACTGTGTACCCCTATTATATCTCCCATGTTTCTTAACATCACTTGCATATGTTTCTGTTTCTTTATACCTCATTGCTCTGGATTCTTGGAAACATTTTCCCACATATCTTCCAGTGGACTATTTCTCTGTTAAACTTTTCTACATCACTATTTTACATCACTAAATCTACTGATTTTTTTCCAGTAATTATAATTTTTCTAAAAGTTCTATACTATTCTTTGAAATCTTCTGATTGCTCTCTCATGATGTCTTATTAAGCTTGTCACTTAAATGCATTTATTTTGTAATCCCTTTCACATATTATCCTTTTATTTTCTAAACTCAGAGATGTATCTGACTGTTGTTGCATTCAATGAACAAACCCTTTATGTGAGGATAAAGGTTTCCTTCCAGAACATGTTTGCATGCATTCCTGCAGAGTTCTACCTATATCCCCAGCTGTACAAATTTATGAAAAATTTTGGACTGGCTGCTACTGGACCATATGAGCAGTATAAATCCGCTAACTCAGATAAAGAATAGCACTGTGGTTATGAATTTGGGAGCAAGAAGCTCTTTGTATCCACTCTAAAACAGACACGCTTCCTGTTACCTCTCCAAAGCAGTCCAGATTGTTCTTGTCAGCTCTTCCCTGAGGATGTAGCACCAAAGTATCTGGATTAAAGGAGGGTTTGGTTCATTTGCAGCTCTGGAACAGCAGTTCCTGGCATTATGTCTTATTGTCATTTGTAGATTTAAATCTGAGATCCTGGGCTGCACAGACTGGCCACCTTTGAGTTCTCTCACAAAGATAAACAGGAAATCACCATGCTGAGATTTTGCTCTGTTTATAGAATGCAGGAATTTTCTGCTCTTCCTTGCAAAGCTAGCTAATTTTTCAAGGGAAACTTTTCTATATTTTGTCAGTGCTTTCTGAGTACTTGAAGAAGATTTGAGATTATCTAGTTTTACATATTTTTAGAACAAGCACGCTGACTGACACAGGCATGTTTTTCTTCTGCCCCCATATCCTCCAGTTCCTTTCCGTTCTCAGTTATGACAATCCGGTTTTTGCTCTCTTTCTCTAAAGCAATCCATTCTAATAACACCAACCTGATCCTTGTGCCCCAACCTCCACCTCCCTTTACCTGTCTACTCAATTCCTTTAACTTGCAGAGCACATGTTGTCTTCTCTAGGAAGCCTTTCTATGGAAATGCTGTAATCTTACAGATGCAGTGCTTATTCCTATAACCCTCACTACATGATAATGATGTATCTTATAATTTCTCCCTCTCTCTCTCTCTCTCTCTCTCTGTCTCTCCGTATCTCTTTCTGTCATTCTGTCGCTATCTCTCTGTCTGTCTCTGTCCCTCTCTGTCTGTCTGTCTGTGTTTGTCTGTCTGTCTGTCTGTCTGTCTGTCTCTCTCTCTCTCTCTCTCTCTCTCTCTCTCTCTCTCTCTCTCTCCATCCCTTTGACCATAGTTCACTTTCTAGATCCTGGTAGTATCTGACACACAGTACATATTTAAGAAATCAGTAACTAAATGATAAACATACAGCATTTCCTTCATTATTGTCTTTAAAAAGTTAGCAAAGGCTGGGTGTGATGGTGCACACCTATAATCCCAATGCTTCAGAGGCTGAAAACAGGAGAATCGCTGAGTCTGATCTGTGCGGTGAGAACCTGTAGACCCTATACTAAATACAAAAAGTTAGAGCACCCTAGAGAGAGGACCAGCACGGGAAAAGAGGTTCATATATAAGGTTGACAGAAGCACCAAGTATCAGGGTCATCTCAGCTTCTCCCCAACGGTCCCCCAAAGTCAAGGGCACTGGTAAGATCCCTGATTTGAGGGACCTGGGGCTAACTCTGTGCCTGAGATATCACTTTCCTGAAAAACATTTATTCAAAACTATCATACAGGAAAGAGGAAAGTATATGGAGCTCAGAACATTCAAGTGACAGTTGACACATTGTGTTCCCTCCCCCTCAGAGCAGACAGCCTGAGATAAGAGAGACATGAAATCTGATTAGATAGAATATTCAAATCTCTCAAATGACTTACTATAAAATATAATACAAAGCCTCAGCTTGTCATTCAAGGTAGTCCAAATCTGACACCTAGTCTTCCTTTCTAATATTATCTTCTGCTATACAAACTCTCACTCAGTTCCCCCAAATTATTATGCATCTTGTGTTATTACCACCTCTACACCCTAATCCCCCAAGTCATGTTTTATACAAGGGCTTCAAAAGAAATATTTTGTGCAAGCACACTTTTTAGTTTTTGTATTTTACTATTACCTCACTTTATGCCTTTCAGATATATATTGAAGGAAACAATGCATTTAATTTTGTCACTCTTGGCTGTAATAAAACCCTTTGCTCCTTTTTCATATACTACCATAAACTTTATATTACAGCTGGTTCACAGTCTGTGAGCCATCCTCCCACACCCACACCAGAGGAGAGAGGACCAGCAAGGGAAAGGAGGCTCATATATAAGGTCATGGAGATGCCAAGTAGCAGGGTCATCTCAGCTTCACCCCACTGTCCCCCAGCGTCAAGGGCACTAGTAAGATCCCTGATTTGTGGGACCCTGGGCTGACTCTGTTCCTGAAATATCACTTTTCCCAATGAAATTTGCTATCCCGTAAAAAAAATGTTTGGGATGAACTGATTACTTCAGGATAAGTACGTAATTGTTTTTATGGTCAACTGAAACAACTTCACATGGGAAATAAGAGCAGATGCTGCCCCAAAAAAGAGTTCAGTTTGGCAGATACAAGAACATGGTGGAAGACCTTATTCTGCTAACTGCATAATTGCAAGCAGCTGTTGGACTGCATCAAGCTCCAGCTAAGCAAATGTTCCAATGGGAAGGACTATCCATGTTCTTCTGGCCCCACCTCCTCTTAGCAAAAATAAGGAAGGAAACTGAGGCCATAAGTGAGACAGCATTGGAATCCTCATCTGCCCCTTTTACCCCAGGATTTCTCTTTCTGAAAAAGTGCAGAGAGCATGGCTAGCCCAAGAATTATTTTCCTTGGATTTTTCTAAACAAAGGGTAACAGTTTTAATGAAGTTCTCAAGCTATTGAGAAACCAGGTGAACTCCAATAAGTGACTGACACACAGAGTGGCTTATGTCCTCAGCATGCACAACACTGAGACTGCAGACAACTGAGTTCAAAGCACTGAGTACTGAGCACCATCCAGGCCCTCCCAGGTTCCAGAGATCGCTGACCTCCCTGGAGAAATAAAGCCCTTAATCAAAGGGTTCTGCCAACTATCCTGGCACTGATGGAACATGCCTCGATGATGGAAAAGATTACATGTTTCCTGCACTTTCAAAAATATTCTGATTACATGCTCAGCACTCTATGGTAGTGCTCATCTGACAATAGCATTCTGAATGTATTTCAGGCCTCTGGAATATTCTAAATAAAGTTCTATCCCTTTGATCCTCCTGTATTAGGGTTTACTTAGAGGAAAAGATATAAGGAACAGATATTAACACAAGATAAGGAATTACAAGACTGGCTTACGACAGTCAGCACAGAGTCAGATGAGGGAGCATGCAGAGGGCATCTGCACACCTCAGACTAAAGAATGCACACCCAAGGTCTGAAGCTCACTGCCGTGGTCCATGCAAGTCTCTATTTGTCAGCTAATGGGTCTACGATGGGAGACTGAAGAGCCTGCGATGGATGCTGAAGAGTCTACGATGCAAGCGAAGAATCCAAGCCAGAGGCCAAAAAGTCTGCACTGCAAACCAGGCGATGAAGGCGAAGCTGAACACAAAAACTGAAGTTCTTCCAACTGAAGTGCAGTGCGGGAGAGAGAGAGAGATCCACCACTTCCTCAGCCCCCTATATATGGTCCCTTTTCGCTGAGTCACTCTGGGACAGAACCAGTTGTGTTCCAGGGTGGGGCCGCACCAGCAGGAACTGAGCCCGAACTGCGCCAGCGTCATCCGGTCAAGTTGACACAATGTATCAGCCACTACACTCCCCCACCCCCTCTTTGCCTTTCAGAGAAGAGTAGACTTAAGCAACACCCCTTGCAATAGCTTGTCTGCCTTCACTTCCATGAAGCCTTCCCATCTGGCCCCAAGTACAATTACTTCTGCGTTCCCACAGTATTTAGGAAGCCTCTATCCTAATGCAGGATTCCACACATTCAAAGAGTTGGGGTTCTTGTTCTGTTCCCTGATGCCACCGCCTCCCAGATGAGAGAGCCTGAGTCACAGCACTCTGTGCCCCCACAGAACGCATGCCTCACCCTAGATATTCAAAATACTGAAGTGCAAGAAGTCTGAGGATGAAGGTGCTGCTGAGTGCCTGAGTCAACTTCACTGTCCTTTTCCCTTCTCCTGGGTCTTGGCTTCCTCTGCCTCCCAGCTTCCTTCACAGGATCTGAATGCCATGATTTCGTGAGCACATGCTCCTTTGGGAGGATCTAGCCTGAATTCTGGGTATGCTTTCCAGCTTCGGCTGTGACCCAATCTGCTGCAAATCTCAGAAATTATTTGCACATATGATAAGAAAAATAATCATCCTCATGCTGCATCCTGTTGTGAATATTTCTAGATTCATGTGGTTGTGGATCATGTAGAAAGTGCTTTGAAATTCAAACCTAGGGGCTGCAGAAAGTTGTTAAAAAGCAAATTCTTGGGTCAGCAGTCCCTCACAGCAGAAAGAAACAATGGTTTTGCATAAGTGCCAACTCAGGAAAAATAAAAGCACTTAGCGACTGTATTTTTCTCATGTGGAGGGAAGTACACATTCATACAACTTAGATAATATCCGCTATATTAATTTGAAGAATGTCCAAGAGAAATTGCCATTGTTTTTCTACCGCACACACCTACACACGAAGTTCATATCTGGGCATATTTGAGGAGTAACACAACAGACTGAGCCTCCTAACTTCCTGTTATTTTTCACAGATGTGCAAGCATGAGCCATCTTACTTCTGACAGTTCGGCCCTGCTGTGGATGTGTCTGTGAACCCCAATCAGCCTACCATGGGCTCTCCATTTGAGCTACTCCTGCTTCCATTGATACCAGCAGTTGGGGACTCTGGAATTTTTCTACAAGCAAAATCCTGCAGTCGTTTTGCTGGACTTTATTTTTTTCTCCATAATTTTATTGAAAAACAAATACCAATAAGACAGTTTCAAATCAAATTAGTAAGACAGTTTCAATAATTAATACATTGCATACTGTCCTCTTACTGGTTGTTGTACAAGATATTCTATTTATAAACAGTATTAGAACAGATCCCTCTATTCATTGAATTAACAGAATATAGCTGTATATCTACCTTAACTATTTTGAATCTACATATATAAAATAGTCATTCAATTGTATCCCTTTTTTTTGTTTAGTTGTTATTTAAATGTTATAGGTGTGTGAATTTAGCAAAATATTCCAAAATAGTCCATAACAGTACTGGGGTTTCCGTATGTCTGGCAATGTCAGAAGTTGTTGACTTAAGTCTTTTACAGCTCAGCATATTAATATGGCTTTACGTCTTATACTTTGTTTTTATAATTTTCTGCTAGATAGTTAAGACCAAGATAAAGGAAGACCTATGTAACAATAATTGTAGCTGTTGTATCTGATTAATGTCAGTCAAATTCCCTCAGGATTTATCCTGAGACCCTGTACCACAGTTTGTAGATCTTCTGTGTCAGTCATGTGGATGAGACATAGCCATTGCTTGACCAATTTGATCTCTTGTGAAAGCCTGAGAGAATGTTTTCTCTCCATGTGACTCTCCTTAGGCACAGTCTACATCATAAGTCGCTTTCTTCTGTGGCCCCATTATCTCCTTGATCAGAAAATTTGGGATGCAACTGAATTGCATGATATTATAATACAGGTTCTCATATGTCCTGACTCTTAATTGACCTTGACAGGTTAGGGCCAAAATGTTGGCTGTCCTTGTGGCCCTCCTTTTTCTCTAATTTTCTGTCTACAAACTTAGGTTGTTAACACTTCAGAGGAGAAGCTTATTGTTATTACTGTACAACCTAGGCTGTTGAGTTTAACCTCACTATGTCTGAATATCAAACATCTTAGGCTTAACATAGAATAGGTATTTTTCATCAAGTATTGATATGTTAAAATTTAAGTCCCTGCAGGGCGTGGTGGCACATGCCTGTAATCCCAGCACTCGGGAGGCTGAGGCAGGAAGATTGTTGTGAGTTCAAGACCAGCCTGAGCTACAAAGTGAGCTTAAGGCCAGCCTGAACTGCATAGTGAGACCCTGTCTCAAAAAAGACAAAAAAAAAAAAAAAAAAAATTTAAGTCCCTATACAATATAATGTAAAAAAATTTAAAAAGTTAAAATACACTTTAAAAATAGGAATAAACAATTATATATATACTTACACATAAATTTAGAAATCTAACCACATGCAGCATTATAGCAGGACAGTCCCACAACACTCCTTTTCCAGTCTCCTGCCTTCATTCACCATGCCCCTCCTTTTTAAACAAACATCCACCCGAGAGACAGCATGGCATCAACCAGTGTGTCATGACAAGAAGCATGTACTTAAAAGGCCAGAATAACAGGCACTCAAAACATGAATTTACTATTGCAAATTGCCATCTTCAGTGCAGTTGCTTAGTTCACACTTATATATCAGCATATATAGTTAGCCAGGGTGAGAAATTAACTGCTAGATTTGAAAATCTTTTGAAGATTCTCAGGATCATTGCCTTACCCATCTTGTACATATAACTGTATGGTTTTGCCTCTCTCATGTTTCTTAGCTCTTCTCCTTGCTCTCACTTCATTGTCAAGTCTTCAAGTTCTTGCTTTCCATTTAATTTTGTTATGCCTTTCTATTCATAATTCTTCTTTTGAGTTCTTATACTAGGGAGAATATATGATATTTACAAATGTGTGCCTCTTTCATTTCACTTATGAGTATATTTTCAAGTGGCATCCACTTAAATATGAAGGCTTCAAGTTTATCATTCTTTATACCTGAGTAATACTTCATTGTCTGGTTGACCTATCTTTTTGGGATAAAGGGCTGTTAAGGTCTCTTGTTAAGATTGTGGTACTGCATATTAGATTTTTCATGACCATTAAGATTTGTCTCATATAGTTGGGTGCTTCTGTGTTTGTTGCATAGATATTTATGAATGTTACCTCTTCCTCTAGAATTTTCCCCTAACCAGTATACAGTGGCCTTCCTTATTTCACTTGATCATTCTTTGTTTGAAGTTGAGACTGTCTGAGAACAGGATTGCTACCCCTGCTTTTTTCACAGGTGCTAGGACATGTAGTATTGTTTTCTTTCTTTTTTAATTTGCTAGATTTAGTCATTTCTTTTATTTCACTCTATCAAAGAATAAATAGCAATGACACAGTTTCAAATAAAATTAGTAGGACAGATTCAACAATTAATTCATGGCACATTGTTTTCAAAGTGATTTTTTATTCTAAAAGGTGCATACATGATATTCTATCTACAAATACTTTTAGAGCAGATGCCTCTAATCAATGAATTAAGAGGATGTAACAGTATACCTATCTTTTTTGTAAAGCTAAAATATAGTACAGTTTCAATAATTAATATTTTTTACATTGTTATCTTCCTAGTGGTTATCCATGGTACAAGAAGCAGACAGGATATGATGTCCAAACACTATTAGTGCAAATATTTCTCCTCATAGAATTATGCAAAACTACTGCATATTTATCCTAACTGTGCTGTTTATACAAATACGGAATGGTTCTTCCTTTGTAGTTTTTCGATTAGTCCTGTCAAAGATGGGTATTCTATTGTCATTCAATTATTATAGGTGTTTGAATTCAGTGAAAAAATCCAACACAGTCCAGCAGTCCACAATAGCAGTGGGCTATCTGAAGAAATTGTTGACTAGAGCCATTTACAGCTCAGCTTATTATTATGGCCTTGTTTTATATACCTCATTTTTATACTTTTCTGCTGGATGGTTAAGACCAAGATAAAGCAAGATATATATAAGAAAAAATGCAAACTTTGTATTTGACAAGGTCAGTCAAGTCCCCTCAGGGTTTATCCTGTAACCCCGTATCTCACTCTGCAGATCCTTTATCAGTGTCAGCCATGTGGATGAGTCACGGCCATTGCATGATGACTTTGCTCTCTGTGAAAGCCTGAGAGAAAATTTTCTCTCCATGTGACTCTCCTTAGGCACACTATAAATCATTGATCACATTCCTCTGTGGTTCCATAACCTTCTTGATCAGAAAATATGGGTTATAACTGAGTTCCATGATGTTACAGTACAGGTTCTCCTATGTCCTGTGTCTTCACTGACCTTGAAAGGCTAGGCCCAAAATGTTCTCTGACCTTGCAGCCCTTCCATTTCTCCAATTTTTGATCTGCAAACTTAGATTGTTCACAATCCAGAAGAGAAGCTGATTATTACCATACCACATTTGCAGTTCACTTTACACTATCTGACTAAATTCTTTTTAGTTGTTCTTATACCTTTCTATTTGTATTTCTTCTTTTGATTCCTCATACTCAAAAGACTATATAATATTTGCACAAGTGTATCTGGTTTATTTCATTTGTGAGTGTATGTTCAAGTGGCAACCACTTCAATATAAATGCTTTAATCATTCTTTATAGCTGAATAATACTCCATTGTATAGAAACACCATGTCTTTTTCAAATATTCCTCATGTGATAGGCATCTTGGTTGCTCCCAAGGTTTGGCTATCACAAATTGTGCTGCTATAAATATAGGTGCACATATATCACTATAATATGATGTTCTCAATTCCCCCAGGAAAATTCCCAGTAGAGAGATAGCTGGCTTGAGTGGGATTCACAGTCCTAGTTTTGTGAGGAGTCTCCACACTGATCTCCACAATGGTTTCACCAGTCTACATTCCCACCAGCAGTAGAGAAGGGTTCCCTTTTCCCCACAATCTCTCCAACATTTGTTGTTGGTTGATTTCCATATGATACACTTTCTTTCTGTAATGAGATGGTATCTCAGTGCTGTTTTTATTTGTATTTCGCGGGTGGCTAATGATGTGCAACATTCTTTCATATATTTATTGACTTCGTTAGTTTCATCCTCTGAGAAGTGTGTATTCATCTCAGATGCCCATTTCTACATTGGGTCTTTAAATTTGAGGGCCCTAATGTATCTTAGTTCTTCATAAATTCTAAAGAGCAGACCTTTGTCTGAGTGCTTATTAGTTAAGACTTTTCAATATTTGTGGGTTGTCTTTTCACTCTGTTGATAATTTCTTTTGATTCTTTTGATGTGCAAAAACTTCTCAAGATTTGATCCCAGTTGTTAATTCTTTCAGTTGTTTCACATGCGAATACATGTTTGTTCATGAACTCTTTGCCTACCCCTATGTCTTCAAGAGTTCCTCGTACTTTCTCTTCCAGAAGATTGAGTGTTTATGTTTTAATGTTTAGATCTTTAATCCATTTTGACTTTGGTTTAGTGCATGGTGACAGAGCTGGATCAACTTTTAGTATTCGGCATGTACAGAACAAGTTTATCCAGCACCATTTCTTAAAGAGGCTATCTTTCTTCCAGTAAGCATGTTTAGCCTCTTTGTCAAAGATCAGGTGGCTGAGTGTGTTTGTAGAGGACTCTGCATCTTCTAGTATCTTCCATTAATCTTCAGATCTATTTTGTTGCCAATACGACATTGATTTTATCAAAGTGGTTTTGTAGTATAATTTCAGGTCAGGAATTGTGATACCTCTTGCCTTGTCTTGGTTGCCTGGGATTGCCTCTGCTATTCTAGGTCTTTTCTGGTTCCAAATAAATTTTAGGAAAGATTTCTCTATGTGTGGGAAGTACATTGGTGGCAGTTTGATAGGGATCGCATTAAATCTGTACAGCAATTTTGGGAGTATGGCCATCTTCATGATGTTGATTCTTCCTATCCAGGAGCAAGAAATATCTTTACATTTTCTGAAATCCTCTATGATCTCTTTTCTTATGGTACTATTTTCCGTGAAAACATCTTTGACTTACTTGGTGGAGTGAATTCCAAAGTATTTCATTTTCTGTGGTGCTATTGTAAAAAGTATTGTTTCTATAGTTTCACTCTCAGTGTGTTTGTTATCTGTAAAGAGGAATGCTACTGACTTTTGAGTACTGGCTTTGTATCCTGCTATGCTATTGAATCTGTGTATCAATTCTAGTAGCTTCTTGGTGGAGTTTTTTGGGTCTTCCAAGTAAAGTATCATGTCATCTGCAAATAGTGATAATTTAACTTCTTCTTTAACTATTCTTATTCCTTTTATTTCTCCCTCTTGTCTTATGGTTGTAGCTAATGATTTCAAAACTACATAAAGTAAGAGAGATGATAGAGGACATGCTTTTCTTGTACCAGATCAAAGCGTAAAAGATTTCAGATTTTCCCCATTTAGGATTACATTAGCCATTGGGTTGTCATAAATGGCTTTTATCAAATTGAAGTAGAGGCCTTCTATTCCAATTTTCTTTAGGATTTTGAACATGAATGAGTGTTGGATATTGTCAAAAGTTTTTCTGCATAAATTGAGATGATCATGTGGTTTTTAGATTTCAGTCTATTAATACAGTATATTACACTTATAGATTTTTGAATATTGAACCATCCTTGCATCTCTGGAATAAAGCCTACTTGATCATGGTGTATGATCTTCTAGACGATTTTCTTTATTCTATTTGCTAGGATTTTATTAAGGATTTTTCCATCTATCTTTATGAGGGTGATTGGCCTGTAGTTTTCTTTTTCAGTTGTGTCTTTCCTTGGTTTTAGAAGCAGTATAACACTTGCCTTCAGAAATTATTTTGGGAGGACTGCTTCCTTTTCACTTTCATTGAAGAGTTTGAGGAATTTAGGGATTATATCTTCTATAAATTTCTTGTAGAATTAGGCTGTGAATCCATCAGGACCTGGACTTTTCTTTGTTAGCAGGCTTTTTATTGCATTTTGTATGTCATTGGCTGTTATTGGTTTATTGAAAGTTGTTCTATCTTCTTGATTCAGTTTTGGTAATTTGTACCATTTGAGGAATCTGTCCACTTCTTCTGTGTCTTCTATTCTGTGAGCATAAAGATTGTCAAAGTAACTATTGATAATCTTCTGAATTTCCACTGGGACTGTGGTGATTTCACCCTTTTCGTTCCTTATTACCTGTATTTGAATTTTTTTCTTTCCTCTCCTTGATGAGATTAGCTAGGAGCCTCTCGATTTTGTTTAGTCTTTCAAAGAACCAGCTTTTTGATTCATTGATTCTTTGAACTGTTTTCTTCATCTCAATTGAATTAATTTCTTCTCTAATCTTCATGATTTCTTCCCGTCTTTGGGCTCTGGGTTTGGTTTGCTCTTCCTTCGCTATATGAGGAGGTGCAACATTAGGGTGCTAATTTTTTCCAGTTCTGTTTTCCTAATGTGTGAGTTCATGGCTATGATTTTCCCTCTGATAACTGCTTTAATTGCATTCCATGAATTGCAATAAGTTGTAGTTGAATTTTCATTGAATTTTAGATATTGTTTTACTTCTTGTTTGATTTCATCTGAGACCCATTAATTGATGAGTAGGGTGTAGTTTCCACGTATTTAGCAGGTTTTTGTGGTTCCTTTTGTCGTTTACTTCCAGTTTCATTGCACTGTAGTCAGATAATATGCATAGGATTATTTCTGTTTTCTTGCATATACTTAAGCATGACCTATGGGCTAGTATGTGGTCTGTTTTAGCAAATGACGCATGTGCAGCTGAAAAAAATGTGTATTCAGCTGTGGTTGGGTGGAACACTCTGTATATGTCACCAGGTCCATTTGTTCCAAGCTCTGGTTCAGTTCTGCTACTTCATTGCTAATGTTTTGTCTGGTTGATCCATCTTTTTGAGATAAGGGGATGTTAAGGTCTTCTGTTAAGGTTATGGTCATGGATATTAAATTTTTCATGTCCTTTAAGTTTTGTCTTCTATACTTGGGTGCTCCCATGTTTGGTGCATACATATTTATGTGTATTACCTCTTCCTCTTCAATTTTTCCCCTGACCAATATATAGTGGCCTTCTTTATTTCATTTGATCCTTCTTGGTTTGAAGTTGAGACTATCTGAGAACAGGATTGCTCCTCCTGCTTTTATCTGTGTTGCTGGGGCATGTAGCATTGTTTTCTGTCCTGACTTTCAGTCCATGAGTTTCTTTATGAGTTAAATGTGTTTCTTGTATACAGCGTACTGTTAGATTTTGTTTCATAATCCACTGTGCCAGTCTATTTCTCTTAATTGATGAATTGAGTGCATTTACAATGATGGTTATAATTGAGACGTATTGACTTATGCTTGACATGTTATTTTACCCTCTGTTGTTTACTCATTTTTCTCCTGTGTTTAATTGCTTGCCCTATTTAGTGGGTTGCTTCTGTTCTCATTAGTGGAGTTCTGATCATTGTGGCCTCTCTCTAGAACATCTTTCAGTAGCCTGTGGAGGGATGGCTTGTCATCATGAAATTTTTTAGTTGTTCTTTGTCATGGAAGTATTTCACTTCTCCATCAAACTTGATAGTTTTGCAAAGTGTAGTAGTCTGGGCTGGAATTTGTTTTCATAAAGGACTTGAGTTACTGTTCTCAATGCTCTGCTTTCCTTCATGGTTTGTGAAGAAAAGTTGGCCATAGTTCTGATGGGTTTTCTTTTGAATGTAATCTGCTTCTTTCCTCTAGCAGCTTTCAGTATATTATTCTTGTGCTGGATTTCTAAGATCTTGACTATTATATGTCTCAGTGTGTTTTTAATTGGCTTGAAGTTATTTGGTGCTCTGTGTGCTTTGTTTACCTGAATGTTAGATTGTTTCCTCATATTTGGGAAGTTTTCTGCTTTTACTTCTGCCCATATTTTTTAATGTCATTTGTATTGACTCCTTCATTTTCACTGATACCTATTACTCTTACATTGTTCATCTTTGCATCATCTTGCAAGTGATCAATTATTCTTTCCTGCATCCTTGTTGTTTTTAGGATATCTTTTCTTAGAGACCGGCCAGAGACAGCACGGCCGACTGCGACATCCTCCTCCATCCCGCCCGCGCCCTCAACCAACCAGCCCCAGAGACCTCCCGAGACAGCAACACCAACGCCAGCAGTCTGCTCAATCCCACCCACGCCGCCCGGCCAGAGACTGGCCTGAGACAGTGGCTGACTCCAGCGGCCTCCTGGATCCCGCGCCAAGGCAAGAACGAATTTACAGGACTCACCAGGCTTCCCAGATCAGTGAGAGTACGGTGAGTCTGAGGGACAGCCTTTGGCTTCTTCCCACCAGCACTACACAGATCCCTGTCCCCAACCCCTCCAAGCCAGTGACTGGCCTGAAACCTCAGGACCCACTCACCAGCACCTCCCCGGATCCCCTGACCTAAAGCCCACTTATCGAGTGGGAATTTCCCTGACTCTCTGGGCATCAAAGGTCAGTGAGTGTAGAACCTCAGGCCTGTCGTGCCTGAGATACATTTCCCAGGGATTAAGCTGCCCGTCACCTCCCATGGCCGGGTGACAGCTCCAGGCACACTGTGCCAGAGAAACACTTCCAGGTGATTACTGGTCCCACCCCACAGCCCCAGACCCAGTGCAGGTCAGCCTGGAGTGAGAACTCCTAGCCTGCCACACTGGAGGGACATTTCTCAGCAATCCATGGTCCCACGCTACGGACCGAAACCAAGCACAGCCTGGCTTATGAGTGAGGGCTCCAGGCCCACTGCACCAGAGGGACCTTTCCCAGCCTTCTTGGGTTACAGCCTGTAGACCCAGAACCAGCACAAGCTGGCCGGCTCAGTACAGCCTACTCAGTGAATAAGATCATCCACTATCCTTTTGTGAGCCCAGAAAACCCACCAAAGCCCAGGCCCACCAACCTGGGGAACGCCCTGCCTGACACAGGAGGGCTGACCCCAGGAACCAACATAGGGGAACCAAAGGAACTGCAGCAAAAAAGGAATTGAACACAACAGCTAGACCTAGGATAGGCATACCTGGAAAATCTCAAACTTATTAGACTGGCACCCGAATCTCATAACAAGCTAAGGTTATAGCAGCACCAAAACTCTACACCAAAGGTCAAAGATCAGTGCTATACAAAATGACAAAGAGAAGGGGAAAAATGCAATCCCAGACCTCGAGTCCATCAGGAAGGGCAGAGGACACTAGCTCAGCTGCAACGAATGAAGTAACAGATACAGCAGCAAAGAAACAACAGCAGAAAGCTATAGAGGAAATAAAACGAGAAGTAATTCCCCAATTTAAAAAAGAAATATTTGAATACATAGAATCTGAAATAAAGAATGAATTCCAGAAACATTGGGTGGAAAATGATGCTCACCCAGAACAAGTGCAGAGAGCACTATTCCAACTGATATATATGAATTAACAGCATCTGAAGCAAAGAAACAACAACAGAAAGATCATGAGGAACTCAAAGCAGAAATAAGTTCTGAAATCAAAAAAGAACTTTTTGAAGTCATATGATCTGAAATACCGAAACAAGTCCAGAAATATACAGAGGAA